>JAGFNQ010002804.1:0-136667 GCA_024364735.1 Boesenbergia rotunda
GGATCTGGTATTCCTTAAAGTGGCTCCGATGAAAGGGATAACGAGATTCGGGAAGAAGGGAAACTGAGTCCGCGATATGTTGGACCGTACCTGGTAGTGAAAAGAGTTGGCAAGGTGGCATATGAACTGGAGCTGCCTCAGGAAATGTCAGCTATTCATAATGTGTTCCATGTGTCGATGCTTAAGAAGTGTATTCCAAACATGAACCAAGTGATCGAGCCACAGGCGGTACCAGTTCAGGAGGACCTAAGTTATGAAAGACGACCTATCCAGATCTTGGATCGGGAAGTCAAGAAGCTAAGGAACAAAGAAGTACCCTTAGTCAAGGTTCTATGGCAAAGTCAACGGTTCGAGAAAGCTACCTGGGAACGCGAGGACGAGATGAGACGCAAGTACCCGGAGTTATTCTAAGTTCGAGGACGAACTTTCAAGAGGTATGGGGGATTGTAATAACCCGGAAAATTTTTTTAATATTTTCTTTAAAATATTAAGCATGTCTAGATAATTTTCCGAAGGATCTAGAAATATTAGTACGAACTATAGCCTAGAACCCCATGGTTTTCTCATTTAAATTGAGAAACTAAGTACTAATGGGCCTTATATGGGCTTTCTAGTACCATGATTATTGGTGGATTAGAGGTAGAATTTAATATAAAAATAAATAGATTTTAATGGGAAATATTAACATAATTATGAGGGAATTTTTAAGGAATTTTTGAAATAATAGAAAATAAAATAGAAAATTAGTGCATGCACCAAGGATTGAACCTTGGACTTCTAGTACAACCATGCATGCTCTAACCAATTCACCTAGCAAGGGAGTGCTATGAGGGAATGAAGTGGATTTTGTTGGTGCAATCTTGCTCCAAGTAATTATGGTTTTCATGTTTGGCTAAACAAGTTTAAGTTAGGCAATGTTTTGTGTTCTAACTTGTGTGCTTTGAGTAAGCAGGAAAGTCCAGGTGGAAGACTTGGCAAGGGAAGTCCAAGAAGAGAGTCTTGGCAAAGGAAGTCCCGGAGGTGTGACCTCTTGGCAAAAGGGAGACTTAGTATGACGAAGCCGATGGAAACACTTCAAGCAAGTGCAAGGATGAGGAGTCGTAGACTCGGAAGCATCCAAGAGAGGCACAAGGCTTGTGGAAGGTGTTTGAAGGCGTGAGTCAAGACTAAGGGGTGAAAAGGGAAGCTGAAATGTGATTTCTCAGCTTCATCAGTCGACTGGTAAGTTGTCAGTCGACTGGGACCACAACACACAGAGAATCGGGTCGACCCAAGGAGGGTCGACCAGTCGACTGGAATTGGTTCCAGTCGACTGGATCCAGTTGACTGGTCCTGTACCAGTCGACTGGAGGTCGACCGTTGCGAAGGCGGCTGAGGCACTCATTGCATATTTTGTAGCCGTTGAAGCCTACCAGTCGACTGGTAAGTGAGCAGTCGACTGGAGTCGCGGACGAAGATATAAAACCTAGTGTTTTATCTTGGAGAAGTAAGGGGCTTTCCTTGTGTACGAAGTGTATGATCATTTTAGAGCTCTCCAAGCTTCACAACTCTCTCAATCTCCTCCTCCAAACTTTCATTTCATTTGTAAGAGGAGGGAGATCATTGTGTTAGGGTTTCTCCACCTTCAAGTGTGATCTTGAGAAGGAGAAGTTCATAGTGAAGGGTTTTGTGTGGTGTGTGTGGATCCTTGGATTAGTCACCTTAAAGAGGTGGATACCAAGTAAAATCAGTGAGTTAGTATTGATTTCTTGCCTACCTTCATATTTCTATTTGTATTGCTTCCGCTAACGTGTTTGTAGGAAAGAAAAATCGAAAGATAGCTATTCACCCCCCTCTAGCTAGGGCAAAGATCTCTGTACGCAAGAAAAACTGAAGGGCAGTCGACTGGGAATACCCCAGTCGACTGGAGCCAGTCGACTGGGACCATCCCAGTCGACTGGACTGGCGATTTTCTATATAAAGGGGCACTCGACCGGTCGCCTAAAACCCTAGATCTACTTCTCCTCTTCGACGCCCCTTCTCTCTTTGAGCTTGCCGAACTTCCCCAACCCCTCCAAGCCCTAGGTTTTGCTCCTACTCCATCTTCTCCATCCCTTGTGAGTGAGATTAGGGTTTGTAAAGGTGTTGCTTGGGCACCTATTGGCTTTTGGACGATTTTGCTATACCTTCCTACTCTCAACCATCATGGAACGAAGGGTTAGGCAAAAACGTGTTGCATCCAAAAAGGGTAAGAGTAGCTCCCAGCAATCCCTCCACCACCTCGTCGTCAAGGAGAAGGAAGCTCCCAGCAACCCTCTCCTCCTAGACGGGGGTGCGTGTGCCTAGGTTCTACTCTGCGGCCGCTCAAAGAACGTTTGAAGATACCGAGTTCCATTTGATGGATTGCCGGTATCTAAATCGTTCATATTTTCAAGAGAGAACCCCACACTCATTGAAATAATTGACTACTACCACCTAAACAAATTGACTGGATGCAAAACCGATGTCAATGTCACACTCCTTAAGGAATTTTTTGTAAATTTACGTTCCATAGGTGGTCATGAGCACAACCTTGAGTCTACTGTAGGGGGGGTAGTGATTGAGTTCAATCCTGACAGTCTTCGTCACTTTCTACAGTGTCGTGAGTCGGCCAACCCATTTACATGCTTTCCGACCATGCCTGGCCGCATTACGGGTTCTTTCTCTCATGTCACCGTCGATCTTATTCATCGCCACTATTTTGGCCGTCCTCGACCCATCACGTGGAACATCTTTGAGCATACAAACATGGGGGTAGTCTAGTACATATGGTATCGCATCATTCTAGACTGCATTCTCCCTCTTGTCACCCGGGGACGGTCTGTCATTCGACTCCCGCATCTTGTTATGATGTATGCTCTTGAGCAGCATTTTGACATAGATGTTGCCCTACATGTCTTTCTTTCCATCCTACACTTTTCAGGTCCGATCCAGGGAAAACTCTATCTGCCTTTTGGCCACATTTTGACAGAGTACTTTGCATCCAAAGGAATTAATACATCTAGGGGTGAGATTAAGAAACTTTCCCCTCAATATAGTCAACTAGGGGAACTGCATCTTAAACTCGCCAAGATTGTCTGTCATGGGGGAGTCATGATGTGGAAGGCTCAGGTTCCTCGTCATGCTGTTTTAGCGGCCGAGGAGGACGCCCCTGCTGTACCTGAGGATGCCGCTGGAGCTGCGGATGCCGCTGGAGCTGAGGATGCCCCTGGAGATGCTCCTATGCCTGATGCTCGGTACCCCGACTCTCTTGTTGAGCGGGTTATACATTTGGAGGAGATGGTCGGCCAGGGCTATCAGGAGTTTCGTGACTTTCGTCAGGCGACATATGACCGGTGGACTGTGGAGGATCAGCGTCACATCATCTATGACCAGCGTCAGCTGGAGATGTATGAGATGCTACGTGCTATGCAGATCTCTCATCAGTATCCTCCACCTCCTCCGTCTGCCGACGAGTAGATTGAGTTGCCTTGTTTTATTAGTCCATACATTGTATCTCGGACGCAGGTCTTTCTGGTTGATGTGTTTGGATGGCACTTTATTTACCTGGCTATGGTTGATTTCACTTCTGTTTATGTGTTTTTAGTTTTGTAAAAACTCTATTTGCAGTTATGAAGTAGTTTCGTCATTTTGGGTTGGTGATCATATGAGTTGTTTTGGATTATGTTTGATACTATATTCACTTTGGCAGTGTAAAATCTATACTCTTATTTTTCTTGCTGCCATCAACCCTATTTATGATCAGTATGAATTTTTAATGGCATAATGGATTAAGGGGGAGTCTCCTTGTTGGCTAAGAACAAGAGTCTTATTTATGGCCATATCCATGTATTCTTGGTAATCTTTGATCATGAATCTTAAATTTGCCTTGAACACATTTCCTAATCCCCATAGAATGGCATAGCATAGGTCTTTTATTGATGGCTATAGTTGGTGCCTAGATTGATACATAGTTTCATGAGTATCAGGTTATTTCTGGACTTTTCAAACTTTGTATCAAACCACTATTTCAAGGTGCATATATTTTTCAAAATATTTTTCATGAATAGTGGGTAACTTAAGAAATGTTGGGGTGAAATTTCAGAATTTTTCGATCACTGTACATTTATTTCTGGATTTCTGAATTTCAGGAGCTGAAAACTGCATTTATCAGCTACCAGTCGACTGGCACTGTACCAGTCGACTGGCACTGTACCAGTCGACTGGTAGCAGTCGACCAGAGGTCGACCGGGTGACTCTGTTTTGTGCTGAAATTGAAGTTTTGTCCGTCCTTTGAACCCTGTGAGTTCTCTGATACCTTGTATCAATTGGAAGTGATATGGCCTGCATGTAATCTTATCTTGGATAATAGGATTGGTCAAGAGAGTCATTGGATTCAAGTTGACACGCAAGGTTGTTACGTTATGGGAAGAGGCTCGGATTTTTTTTAATCTGTATTGATGGCTAAGAATTGTTGTTGTTGCCTTCACAATGAATCAAGGACATTATTGGTGCAATGATGCAAGGGGAGCAAGGCTTTAGGGGGAGCAAGCCTTTAACGGGTACATGTCTATCAAGGGATGGTAGATTCCATTATCCAAGGAGGAGAATTACTAGGGTCTATCTTGACTTATCTCATGACTCATTCCTCGCTTGAGTGTTGTCACTCCCTTTTGTGATTTTTGTCAAACAGGGGGAGAAATAGATTAAGTTAGCTCTTAATCGTGATTATGTGTTTTAGATTACATGAAATGTTGCATGATTATATTCATATGCTTATCTTTGTATGCCTCATGTTCATGTATCATTATACTTAAAGCATGTTGTGATATTTAAAGACCTAACTTAAATGAGTTTTGCCAAACATCAAAAAGGGGGAGATTGTTGGTGCAATCTTGCTCCAAGTAATTATGGTTTTCATGTTTGGCTAAACAAGTTTAAGTTAGGCAATGTTTTGTGTTCTAACTTGTGTGCTTTGAGTAAGCAGGAAAGTCCAGGTGGAAGACTTGGCAAGGGAAGTCCAAGAAGAGAGTCTTGGCAAAGGAAGTCCCGGAGGTGTGACCTCTTGGCAAAAGGGAGACTTAGTATGACGAAGCCGATGGAAACACTTCAAGCAAGTGCAAGGATGAGGAGTCGTGGACTCGGAAGCATCCAAGAGAGGCACAAGGCTTGTGGAAGGTGTTTGAAGGCGTGAGTCAAGACTAAGGGATGAAAAGGGAAGCTGAAATGTGATTTCTTAGCTTCATCAGTCGACTGGTAAGTTGTCAGTCGACTGGGACCACAACACACAGAGAATCGGGTCGACCCAAGGAGGGTCGACCAGTCGACTGCCAGTTGACTGGAATTGGTTCCAGTCGACTGGATCCAGTTGACTGGTCCTGTACCAGTCGACTGGAGGTCGACCGTTGCGAAGGCGGCTGAGGCACTCATTGCATATTTTGTAGCCGTTGAAGCCTACCAGTCGACTGGTAAGTGAGCAGTCGACTGGAGTCGCGGACGAAGATATAAAACCTAGTGTTTTATCTTGGAGAAGTAAGGGGCTTTCCTTGTGTACGAAGTGTGTGATCATTTTAGAGCTCTCCAAGCTTCACAACTCTCTCAATCTCCTCCTCCAAACTTTCATTTCATTTGTAAGAGGAGGGAGATCATTGTGTTAGGGTTTCTCCACCTTCAAGTGTGATCTTGAGAAGGAGAAGTTCATAGTGAAGGGTTTTGTGTGGTGTGTGTGGATCCTTGGATTAGTCACCTTGAAGAGGTGGATACCAAGTAAAATCAGTGAGTTAGTATTGATTTCTTGCCTACCTTCATATTTCTATTTGTATTGCTTCCGCTAACGTGTTTGTAGGAAAGAAAAATCGAAAGATAGCTATTCGCCCCCCTCTAGGTAGGGCAAAGATCCTAACAGATTTTTGTTAAGGCTTGGGAAGAAGGAGGAGCTATCAAGGGAAGAGACACCATGACTCTTCACTTACCCCCCCCCTTAATGTGGATTAAAAGCATTAGAGGGGAAGTTACCTTTCTCTTCTCTCATTCCATCAATTCATTTTCTTCTCTTCTTCTTCTTCCTCCCCTCCTAGCCAAACCCCCCAGGCCCCATTTCCCTTGGAAAAACTCCACAAGGAGACTCCCTTTTGAAGATCTAGGTTCTCTTCCAAGGCTACAAGGGCAAGGTGGGTTCAAGTGTCAAAGAGATTTCCAATTTCCTTCTCTTTTAAGGTCTAAAAACCAAAGATAACTCAAGGTAAGACCCTTCTCACCTGTGGTATGATTGTTCTTGATGCTTAACAAGATTTAGATGTTTGTTTAAGATTTAAGTTGAAAAAAAACCTATGAAGTGGAGCCTAGGGTTTCGGCCAAGGCTATTGCTTGGGCTTAGGGATGATGTAAATTTTCTTTTGTGCTCTTAAATGTTTCATGATGTTATGTAAGGCATAGATTATGATCTAGGGAAATTTTTGGTGCCCTAAAACCCATCTAGGGTTTCGGCCACATCAAGGTAAAAAGGGTTAGGGTAAACTCCAATCTTTCCAAGCATGATTAATATGTTTCCTATGGTATATTATGAGTAATAATGGTAATTATATGAATTTTCCTATGGGCTTGTCACCCTCCTAGGGTTTCGGCCAACCCATGTTTAGGCCTAGGACTTAAGGTTAAGTCCAATCAAGGGTTCAAATGATTTTTCCATGGCATGATATGTGAGGTATGGGATGTTAATTATGACCTAAGCAAAATTTTCCATGAACCCATGGCCCCTTAGGGTTTCGGCCAAGACCCAAACCTAGGGTTTGGTTTGGGTTAAGATCTCAAGAATGCATGTTTATAAGTTACCATGATGATAGTAGGTAGTTAAGCATGAGGTAAGGACCTTTATGTACAAAAATCTTTGTTTCGGTGTTATATCACATGATTATGTATGTTAGATTTTATGTTATGCTTCACCCATGAATATTTAGATCATATACCATGAATATATGTAATTGAGGTAGGAATATGTTATGATAATTAGAATGATGCATGTATGTTGATAAATGATTATAATAGATTTATGGTTTATGAAGGTATATGTATGTTTTAGAATGAATGTCATGAACCCTAGTGGTATACGCCCTATTTATATGTGGCTTATCATCCATGCTTTATGATGAATACTAGGATTATGTATGCTAGATGAAATGTATCATGTCTGAAGTGCATGTTTATTTATGTATCAAGATCATGCAATCTTTATGAACCAAGGTAATGTTTATGACTAGAAACATGATTATGCATGTATGTCCTATTTTATGAATAAAGAATGATAAGTATGAATGAAGATGATGGTTATGCCTTAAGTATGAATGATAAGTATGAATGATGAAGGCATAACGATGATATGAAATAAGTATGAATGATAAGTATGAATGACAAGTATGAATGATGAAGCATGCATAGTTATGTTATTTTATGAATGGGGCTTGTACCGGACCGAAGTAAGGGTCCAAGGGATGGGCACCTTAAGAGCGCCCCGGTTCTGGACTACCGAAGTTGTCCACAGTTCTGGCACTACCGAAGTTGTGCAACAGGGATGGGCACCTTAAGAACGCCCCGGTTCTGGGACTACTGACTATGCTGTCCTTACCCTAGTAGGTCGAGGCTAGCTACCTCGTATTTACTTAGGGATGCGCACTTATGATGTATGTATGTGGTACAAGCCGGGGACCCCAATGATGTTATGTTTATGCTAAGCATTTGAAAGTATGATTTTAAAACTAAGCATCCTTATGTAGTAAATGCATTTGACTCATGCATACATCCATGTTATGCAACGCACCAGGGTAAGTATGTTTTATGTTTATGCTTATGCGTATATCTTATGCTATGATAAGTATGTTTCATGTTCATGTATGCTAAGAATTATGTCATGTATAAGTATGTCTCATGTTCATATATGTTAAGATTTATGTCATGCTAAGTATGTTGTAGATCTATGGTTATGTTAGGAATCATGCTATGTAGTTGTTCATATACTTATGACTTATGCCATGACTATGCTTATGTTTATGTTCAAAGTTATGTTATGTCAGATACTTGATATGTTTATGTTTAAGTGACGTATGGTTTTAGTGAGTAGGAAAGGGTCTTACTAAGCCTGTGTGCTTATAGTCTTATCTTCCTCGTACCGCAGATCAAGCAAGAGGTTACTAAGGGAAGCAGCAGGAGAGGCAAAAGCATGTGTGTGTGTGGCGGTGACTTGGCAAAGGATTCCTCTTATTTACACATATCGCATGTCTTGGGTTTTGGAAATGCCTCCTTAGATTTTATGTTATGTTTATAATGGTTATGCCTAGTGAATGACTTAAGACTCATGATGCTATGTTTACGGATAAGTTACTTGCTACTTATGATGATGATGAATAAGTTATGGAACGGTTAGGTTATGATGCTATACATGTAAGTTTATGAATGACAAGTTTAGGCATGTATAGATGTTTCATGTATTAGTTGCATGGTTAAAAGCATGTTTAGAAGGAAAAAAAATTTATTCCGCTGCATTAAGATGTTCTATAAGTCCATGTATGTTAAGCGTAACGACGCCTTTCTCGCCACACCATAAAGTGGGGGAAAAAAAAAGCGGGCGTTACACATTTTATCTAATCATGCATCACATACACACATAGCATATATCAACATATAAGCAAGAAATGTGACATGGTTATGGCCCGTATACTATGACCTTCTCAAGCCAATGAGAAGATCGATGGTCAACCTAGAGATAACTTCTTCTCCAAGAGCATCCTCCGGTCATCATGTGTGGTTGGCATCCTCCTTGTAACTTCATTCTTCAATAGACACTCCATTTCTCTTTTGTACATTACAATATAGGAGAACTCGAGTTACATTCGAGTCTAAATCTAATTTTACAATTAGGAAGAATAGATACAAGGCACGACACGCAGGTCGTATTATGAATTACAACATGCACACCACACATACATCCAATCACATTGGGGTTAAGGCCATAACCATTCACCATGTCATCATACACAATAGATTTAGGACATTTATTTTATTATGAGTGCAAAAACAAAATTAGCCGCTTGAGCAGAAACTCACGGCGGCCCCGATCCAAAATTTTTTCTGGTTCCCCGAGTGAGCCGCTGCCCCAGATTCATCAACATGAATCTTGTTAGTAATATGAGAGAAGTGTCCTAAGGCAATCGCCTTATGATTGTAATCATTTACTTTAATAAATGAATATTCACTATTTGAGTATACATGTTCATGTATTTGATTGAGATCTTAAACTCATTTACTGAATGTCCGCAATACAATCACAGCATGAGAGAATTTGTGATGGATTCACAACTAGTGATTATCTCTACATGTGCAATTGTGAAGTATTGAAATTGTCCCTAGTCGATGAATTGATAAATACGGACACTATCAATTCTGTTGAGACTAGCATGGGTTATTCTCTAATCAGCTGATTCTCACTGCCTGGTAACATTGGGATGTCCGGAGATAAACATGAATGCTAGTTAAGGGAACTAGTTCATTGGAGTGACTAGCTGTAAAACTTCATATGGTAATCTACATATAGATATGTCAATGAAAGTTCTTACTGCAACTTAAGTGCGATGTTCCTTTGACTTGCGGTGTTCAAGTCATCTTGGTCATGGAGACTTATACTTTGACATCTTAAGCAAGCATCTCCAAGGAGGTGTGGACCCAGGATGGTTGGGTATAAGCCGAAGTGCCCGAAGATGTTTGAACAGCCTACAAAGGATTCACCACTCCTTGCGAGGAGATGTATACCCAAGGCCTATTGTCGGATTGTTACTCGAAGCCTCTGGCCAGAACATAACATGTTCCGAGTATGAATCTCTAGGAAACATGAGAGTAATTAGAATCCGTTGGACGAGAAAGACATTACTTGGGCTAGGTGTGACGTAGTCAGCCTAGTGGGGACGGACACACATAGACCGTGTCCTGAACCAAGTGGGTATAAGATGGTGAAGGGAATGAGGCACGACTCATTATAGCTGCTGAAGGGTTTCAGAATTCTTTCTGAGGTCAACCGTTGATCTTTCGATTAATTGGGGGTCATGATGTACTACTAGGTGTCACTCATGATCGTTCTATAATTGGTTAATTATAGACGGCCAACATAAATCGAAAGCCTATTTAGTCACACGCACAACGAGTGATCCGAGGGATTTAAAACGAGTTGAAAATTGGATTTTCCAATCAAGAGAAATAAGTCGAATCTGAATTTATCAGAGGCGCATCGGAAGCTTAAAATGGCTAAGTCTTTTGAAGGCTTATTGGACGAATTAAATGAGTTTAATTCGCGAGGAGGCGACTTGGTTTGGCCGGCCAAAGAGGGTCCCCACCCTCTTTGGTTTAGTCGGCCAGAACAAAGGAGAGAAACCAATTTATTTGGTTTAAATTATAAAATAAATCATGCGCGATTTGTTTTATAAAATTATGGATAAATAAATTTATATAAAGAAATTTATATAAATAAATTTATTTTCATGGAGATTAAAATAAACTTTAAATAGTTTATTTTATTTTATAAAATCAATTGTGAGTTGATTTTTCCATGATAAGAAAAATTTATATAGTAAATTTCTTGAAAAAATTTATTCCATAATAAATTGGGAGATGTGTTTGTTTTATTATAAATTTAGTTATAATAAAACTTGGCATAACGGAATAATTCATAAGAAAATTTATAAGATAAATTTCTTATGTAAATTTATTCCGTTAAAAGGGAGACTTGGCAATGGAGAGGTTACTATATAAAGGAACCAAGGCAAGGCTTGAATTCCAATTAATTAAGAGATTAAGAAGTTCTCTCTCTCTCTCATTCTCTCCCTCTCTCTCTCTAGGGCCGGCGCCCTCTCTCTCTCTCTAGGGTCGGCGCCCTCTCTCCTCCCCTAGGGCCGGCGCGCCACCTAGGGTTGCCGTGAGCCTCCTCCACCAAGAAGGTGCAAAGAAGAAGAAGAAGCGGGCCGCAACTCCTTCCTTCCGCCAGAATCTCGATTCCGTAGCTTGGTGGTTAGTTTTCCATCTTCCTCTCTTGATATTCTTGTCGTGCCTTTGGAGAATCTAGTAGTTCTCGTCGGCACGAAACTCGTGGCTTTGCGAAGTCATCCTGAAGAGAACTCGGCGTGGACGCGAATAGAGGCGGAGCTTCCAAGGGACGCTACGGTTGGATCCCGTCCCTTTCTACGAGTTACGCGAGGTATTAAGTAAATTAGTTTACTTTCTGTAAAATTTTGAATGTATGATCATGTCTCCACAACTTAAGGTTGCATGCTAGATACGTGGTTAAAATAATTTGAGAAATTATTTATGCTAAACCTTCCGCTGCACGTAATTAAATTTTAAAATTACGAGCCCGTATCCATGTCAACATGCACCCGGTCCCAACAAATCCGAGACCCTCTTAGCTACGGTATGATCACTCGGACTCCCCTTTCCCGAGACATTCTCGGGGCTTTCTCACGTGGGACGACCCGAGCGTCTGTCTTCCCGAGTGGCCTCGGGAAGCTGTCTACTCGGTATGACCTCAGAGGTCATCTTCCCGAGTGGGAGGTCGGGAGCCCGACTACTATATCATACAGTATATGCAACTCATAAAAAAAAACTTGTCCTACTTCTATATCACATATAAAAGCATAAAAACTTTGTACGATCTTTCGCAAGTGGCTCTGGTACCACTGTTGGGTTCTCCCGGCACAAAACAATAAAAACGCAGCGGAAACAAGAACTCACAAGCGATCCATGCGAAAGAAAACTCGTACAAAGCTATCTATCTAATAGATTTATCTACTGTTTATACCTTTGAAGCGTGCCCTTCGGTTATCCCGCTCGTCCAAGATGCGCCGGATCTCTTGCACGTTCAAACGTCCGTGCCTCTATTCGTATCCACACGGACACAATCCCTCAACTTCGGGAGAACTACCTTAGTTGTGCTAGCAACTTGAGGTAGCTCGAAAACACCAAGAACCTTACAGTAAGGTTTCGGCCAAGAGTGGAGGAGAGGAAGAAGAGAGGAAGGGAAGAAGGAAGCACACACTTCGTTGTCATTCAAAATGACTTGACCCCTTTTATATTCATCCCATGAATACCAAGAGTCATTTGACTCTTTGACTTCCCTTCATTAAAACCAATAAAGAATACATCTTTCCATGTGACTCTTCACCTTCTCTTCATCTAATGAAGAGAGATTTTTCTCTTTCTTGCATGCAACTCCGACCGGGTGCCGACCCAGTCTGCCGAGTGCCGACCCATTCTGCCGAGTGCCGACCCAGTCTGTCGAGCTCCGACTCAGTCTGCCGAGTGCCGAGCTCCCGACCTGCGCTCCCGAGTTCCCAACTCGATCTCAGATCTCCCGAATTCTCCAACTCGGGCTCGGACTCCTCGAGTTCCCAACTCGGGCTCGGGCTTCCCGAGTTCCCAACTCGGGCTTCCCGAGTTCCCAACTCGGGCTCGGCCTCCCGAGTTCCCAACACAGGCTCGGGCTTCCCGAGTTCCCAACTCGGGCTCAGGCCGGCCGATCAGATTTTCCGAAGCATTGTGTCCTTTGTGTGTGACCCAATAGGTTCTCGTGACGTTGACAATACGCCTAAACACTTTAGACACATAAACAATGAGCGGCATCTAGCAATGCATCATTGCTACCCAAGTAACAAGAAAAGTCGAGATCCGACTAAACCTCCGTGACTGTGATAGTGTATGACCTTGTCCTTCTATCCTTGATATCTAGATTGACCAATGAAGCATAGACCTTGTCATCCTCAATCAATCTTGTGTTTCTTGATCCCTGAGTAGACTCACTCAAACAAATGAGCTCAATATCTCATATTGACTCATTTGAGCATGGTCATGCGTTTCAGTAGTCTTACTCGATCAAGGGGCTCACAGATATCACTCCCGTCATATGGGAGGGATAGATCTCATCTACATCACTCACATCCCTCCGCATAATTCATTACATACCCAGTGATCGCCTTTATAGTTTACCCTGTTGCTGGTGACGTTTGACGATACCAAAGTACATAACTCCTTATGTAGGGAACCGTAGTGACTTCAGGTCTAAGGATTATTCATACCAATAGTCACATGAGAAAGTCTATGACACTCATATGACAATCTATGAGACTTTCTCATGGCGGGTCATTCAGTACATATTCTCCAATGTATACACATGTGTCAACTTGATATCACATATCCATGACTTGTGAGCTCAAGTCATCAGTTGACCTACATGCTAGTCTCCATGCATTAATATTGTCCCTGAATATTAATGCTTGACTAGGAATAATTTAGTATAGTGTTCTCTACATTATCTCACTATCGATTCGACCAATCGATATAATGTAGATAAGAACCTACTACACAAGGACATTATTATACTTAGTCATTCGGCACATAATACAAAGTAAGTATAATAACCAAACATGCCTTTATTAATGATAGAATATGATACAAAATGCCCCTAGTCAATCATCACATAATTGACTCTAGGGCTCCTACTAACACATGGCATGGCTGAACTCTCAGAAACATACTTCGGTGGTTTATGTCTGCTTCGGAAGCTTGGCACGCATAAGAGCTGAACAATTGATGGAGTTTGCATGGGGTCTTGCTGATAGCAACCATCCTTTTCTGTTGAGCATCAGGCCGGATCTCGTTGAGAATGTTGTTGATGGTGGATTTCCGGAGGAGTTCATCAGGGAAGTCAAAGGGAGGGGTCGGGTGGCGAGTTGGTGCGATCAAGGCCTAGTGCTTGGCCACTCCTCCATTGGCGGCTTCCTCACGCATGGGGGTTGGAACTCCATGTTGGAGAGTGTTTGCGGTGGAGTGCCAATGCTCATTTGGCCTGGCTTTGCCGACCAATTCACAAACTGCAGGTTTGCTTGCGTGGATTGGGGGATAGCAATGGAGATCGAGCAAGAAGTGAAGAGGGAGCAGATCAGGAAGCTGGTTGTGGAACTGATGGAAGGGGAGAGGGGGCAGGAGGTGAGGAAGAAGGTGATCAAGTGGAAGGAGATGGCAGAGCAAGCTACTAATGCAGAGGGAGTAGCTTTGTGTCCAAACAATGATTGACACAGAATTTGCGAATATCAAATCGAAGATGGAGTGAAGTATTTGTAACTGAATCAAGAATCTACTGTTCAATTGTGATCGACTTCATGGTGCTTTCAGTCTGTTCATGCTGGACAGATTTGCTGGAGATAATAAAATTGTATAATTTAAATTATTGAATTTCAAATTTTAACTTTATTTGATCAGGCGAGATGGTTTACAGTTTACGATTTTCGCCATTATCATCCAAACAACTACGGATCGAAATTTTAGCCCAATCGATTCGATATTCGACGTGCGAGGTTATGATTTAATATAAAATCAAGCTTCTTGCTCCAAAACCCTCAACGTGTGACCAAATTCACAAACACATTGGAGTCTTTTTATTTTAATCCAATTTTAATTCCATCGTAAAGTTGTGATGGAATTTAAACTTTTGTCTCTAATTGTCACGCCCCCAGAGGACCATGCTTGCTCGAAAATTGGACAATATTTTCCTATACGACGGACAATCTGAAGTATTTTATACATCACTCTCAACACCCAATATGGCATAACCATCACAGCTAACAATATTATTATAAATAAAAAAAGAAAAACATCACAACCACACAATTAATAATAAGAAAAGAAATCACATAACTTCGAAGAAAAACTCAAAGCCAAGACATACATAGAAATCCACCACTCCAAGACTAATGAAACAAATATAAGTCCATTGAAATAAAAGTACAACTAATAAAGAAAGTACGAAACAACGAAAAGTACTCAACGTTGAGGGGATGGGTAGATAGATCTTCTCCGAGTGGCACAAGACGCAACAATCAACTACCTAAAACAAAAATGAAGGAAATGGATGGTGAGTCAGGGCGGACTCTACAAGTATAAGAATAGATAACTGCATAGTATATAAAAAGGATAAAACAAACATATAGAATCAAGGTATACAGTCTCTGGAATAAAGAACATAAATCAAATACATCTGTACGAATAATACCTCAATAAATTGCTCGTAATTCCGAGTAGATTCAAATCATATAATAAATGTAAATTGTAACTAAATATGCATGTTAATCAAATATAACAATCATAGCTCAAACAAATGTAGTAAATACAAGCAAATGCACAATGCATAATATGTACATGATACAATGATCTGATCTGTACACATTCCAACTACCACTACACTGGGCAGGTCGGGTGGACAAGATACAAGCATCAAAAACCTGTGGCTGTGCAGAAAAACCATAATACTTGTGTCAATGCATAAAAAGTCATAATCCTTGTGGTTATAAAATATCAAAAATGCCTATGGGGGCCTCTAACACCTGGGAGATATCAACTATCTACACACAACTCTAACTAAGCGTGGCACAATAGGAAATATAACCGACGACCTATCCCAACCACAAGTGAGTCAGTGATCGTCAGCATGGAAACAATATTATGGTGCATATCACTAATATGCATAATCTCAATCAAACCAAAATCATACAATCAATGTGATACAAAGCGCAATCAATACCAAAGTAAATAAACATATACTAATCTACTGTGTAGGGTTTATCTAATGTCAACCCAACCCTAGATAAGTTACTTGATAGTTCTACAGTACCCGCGTACAAGCGGTACTCTTTTAGATCAGAAAAAAAAAGAGTTGAGACTGTATAATTGAACATTTTGGATTACTACTCAAAGGTCAAGCAAGAATAAATATCAAGCAGGAAAAATAAGGAGAATAGATTTAAGGTAAATCAACCTACTCAAATAATAAAATAATCATACATTTAAGGTAAACGATTTTACAGAAATCAAATAAGAAGTACCCATCTCGTAAATAAAGTGTGCATATCGGATAGAACCTCCCACGATCAAATGCACGTAACCGATTAAAGTCCTGTGTCAAATACAAGGTTTAGCCATTTATACGAACACCAAATAAGTATATCACAACTTAACTAGAATTGCCCTAATCATAATAATCAACTTCTAATTTAAAACCTAAACATTATGATTAGATTTAATCCTCCTTTATCCTAGGTCATGTCGCCACCTAACTAGATTAGGGTTTTTAACAATTCAAAAGATCAATTCAAACTCTGTGATGAATCAATTGATATGCCTCCAATTAAGCTAGCATAGGATCCCCTAACTTCCAATCTAAACCTACCCAACAAGTATCATATTACAATGGCATAACCACCACACAAGTTAGGGAAAAATAGATCAACCCTATCAAGCTAGACATGCTTATTCAAAACAACATACACCCTTTATGAAAACTTATCCAGCTAACACTCATATAGTATTACATAACAAGACTCAAAACCAAAAGATTAAACTAACACTTAATCCAAATCAAAAATCAATATTAATCCCTACTATTTAATTTGAGAGTCCAACTTAGATTCACCCCAATAGCTCAAATCACCGACCAACAACCCTACATCACAGGTTTCCATCATCACAATCCACAAAGAATCACTACTTCCCAATTCAAGGTGGAGAATTGGAAGATCAAGGAATCAAGTAACATTAAATTCAAAAGCCAAGAACAGCTCTACTCCTCACATGCAAACCTAACAAAGTTTCAGTCCAAACTCATGGAAACAAAAGCCAAACCAACCTAACAATAAAACCACTTGCAACACCTCAAAGATCAAGAATAGATCCAATGAACAGAATCAACACAATACCAAAGTTACTCACGACAACCAATCAATGATGAAACAAAAATAGGCTTATAAATTCCAAAACCCACAATCCAAACGACAACCACTCATCAAGCTAGCTAATCCAATTACCAAATCCATTTACTCGGATCAAAATAGGTCCATCCAAGAACTCACGGTATCATCACAATACAAGGTCCAAAACACTAAATTACAAACCCAATCCCTTAAACAAAAATCAATACTAACTTAGAATTGCTATCAAAAGCATTAATTGATCAGAGACAAGCCTATCTTTACCAATCCAATTAGATTCCACACAAATCAAAGCTCTAAAACAAAACCTATTATAGATTTAACGAGTAAATGATAGAACATTGTGTTTCATCGAATCATGACATAACATAAATAAAGGCATAAACCGAAAGACAAAGAACCTGATTGATTAGTCATCGTCTTTATCGTAGCGTCTTCGGCTTGATCCCTGTGGAAGAAAATGTAGCGGAAATAAGGAGAATCTTCCAGGGGGCTTAAGGTTGATGACGCCGTAAAGTTTCTTGTCAATGGGGAATAAGAAATTAGGTCAAGATAATCAAAATACCTAAACCCTTGGGGACCTCCCCTTTATATAGAAATCCAATATGTTATCAGCCCATAGATAATAACAGATTGGTCTAAAGGGTTCTATACATTGAACCCGCATCCAATAATCCGAAACCTAATAAACATAAGTTAGATCACTTTAAGGGCTCAGATTGTATTTATATGTGCAACTTACAAATAACCCCACCTAATAGGGATAATAATAATATCCAACAATCTCCCACTTGGGCTATATGTGAGTTGTATCGTAAATACAAGCAAAACTTTAGTTGATATCAAACTTTATAGGTACAAGATACCCCTATAAACAATCTGGTTCATTAACTTCATTGGTATAGGACTAAAGAGGTCATAACTACTGTATATGATCGTAACAAGCCCCAATAGTAATCACAATACCAATGTCATTAACGACATAGATCAAGATGCGGATATATAAAGTAGAAATTACATGAAATGTGATCAGTACATGTCAATTTCCAACTGGTCCAAAGTGACTCAAAAGAGTCTGATCATATTTGCAAATACCTTATGCTAAACTGCAACAGCAATCATGATCCAAACTTTATGATTCCAAAAGGAATCTGTATCATATTTACAAACACCAAATGCTAAACAGCAGTAGTAAATCATGATATCATATTCAAAGTGTCAAACAAACATATGAATCCCCATTAATATTTCGAACCTGAAGTACGTACAATAATCAAAATAAAATGTTTGTCTTTATTAACATAGAGCAATAAAATAAATACAGACTCTCACTAGATGAGTTCTTCTTCCATAAGAAGAACTCTCATATCCACAACATGCACATGAAACACCTTGGGCACCAAGCCTTTGGTGAGTGGATCGACCAACATGGAATCTGTGCAGATGTGCTCTACCATAATCTGGTGACTCTGAACTCTCTCTTTAACCGCTGAAACTTAATGTCGATGTGCTTGGACTTCGATGAAATGCGATTGTTCTTGGCATAATGTTCTGCAGCTTTATTATCACAGTAGATCCTCAGTGGCCTGTCAACGCCATCAACGATATGCAATGCTGTGATGAAGTTCCGCAGCCAAATCCCGTGATTGGATGCTTCATAGTATGCTACCAATTCTGCCTCCATAGTAGAAGTAGCTACTAGCGTCTGCTTGATGTTCTTCCAAGATATAGCCCCTCCAGCAAGCATGAAGATATAGCCTGAAGTGGACCTCCTGCTATCTAAGCATTCAGCAAAATCGGAGTCTGAATAACCAATCACCTCTAGATGATGTGACCTTCGATACGTGAGCATGTGTCTTTTAGTTCTTTGCAAATACCGCATCACTCTTTTAATTGCTTTCCAATGCGACGGTCCTGGGTTATTAACATATCTGCCTAACATCCCAACTACAAATACTATATCTGGTCGAGTGCAAACTTGTACATACATAAGACTTCCCACTGCTGATGCATATGGAAATTGTTCCATCTCCTTTATTTCAAGTTCAAGTCGTGGACACTGCTGCAAACTGAACTTGTCACCTCTTGACACAGGTGTGTCACCAAGTGTACAGTTCTGCATGCCATACCTTATAAGCACCTTCTCAATATAGGCTTGTTGTGAAAGTCCAAGAATGTCTCCTGATCAATCACGACAGATCTGAATGCCTAGAACAAAAGATGCTTCACTAAGATCTTTTATTTCAAATTTACCAGATAGAAATGACTTGGTTTCATGAAGTAGCCCCTTATTATTGCTCGCAAGCAATATATCATCCACGTACAAAACAAGTATAACAAACTGACCGTTGGCATATATGCACTAATCAACGGGGTTCTCTTTAAATCCAAATGAAGTAACCATTTGATCAAATTTTCGGTACCATTGACGGGTAATAACTACCATTTTATTGATAAATTTAGGCTCTCAAATCGATGTTTTGATCCACTTTTATATGCTTAAGTTTGCATTTACATAAGGTTTTATAAATTCTTTCTATTTTGGCTTTGGATACAATTCTTTCCATATTTGAGATACTTTGGTATTAATTTTGAATCTAATTTTGTAGGCTCCAAATGACCATGGATCTAAATCAAATTGGACCAAACTTGAGCCAGAATTGGATTAGGATCAAGACGACCAAGCCTTGAATTAATATGGGTCGTCCGATCAAGAAACGACTAGATCTGAGTTATCCGTCAACTTCTGATCAATCCAAGTTCAACATAGACCTAATCAAGTCCATGGATCATGATTTGAAAGTTTCATCCAAATCAGAAGCAATCTGACCGTTGGATCAAGCTCAAGAAATCTAGACCATCCATTCAAAAGAGAGGAAGATATGAGCCATTCGTCGCAGATCTGATTGATCCAGATCAAGGAGGAGTAGATCAGAGCCACAGATCAAGATCTGGGAAGTTTGGGCTTGATCCGAGTTAATCCAACCATTGGATGGGGCAAGGAAGATCTCAGACGTCCACAATTCAAAAGGAGGATTTAAATCAGAAACTCCCTCTTCCAGATCGCGTCGTCGTCGCCAGTAGCAGAGTATCGCAAGTTCTTCGTCTGTTCTTCGTTTCATCCATAGTTTTTTTCATCGTTCTTCTTAGATCACGCGCGACCGGCATTAGATCCAGTTCTTCTCCAGATTTCAAATCAATGAGGTAGTTTTCTCTGTTAAGTTAGTATTCAAATCTCGCAGCTGAAGGAGTCCAGGAGGAGGGTTTCGCCCGGAGTCCATTCCACCGATCGCTGACGTTTGATCGCCGATCTCCGTCGACCGAAGCTGAGGGATCGTTCAGAGGGGTTCTCCGAACTGTCCTGAGGGTTTTGAGCTCGATTGCGAATCAACGCATCAAGAAGAAGACGTTTGGTGGACAGTTTCCAGTTTCTGATCGGTGTTGGTGATCGGACAGAGGTGCTTCTGATCGGTTCCCAATCCGATCAGAATAGGTCCTGATCGGTCCAGTGACCGATCAGGAAGAGCAGAACAGAGAACTACGCAGCAAACTGAGCAAGAGAGGTTATCTCCATTGATTCTTGAGTTCAAAGGGTTTCTTGCTCTACCTTTGTGTGACGGTAAAGGGAAGTCTTGTGATGAACTGATTTGGTGTTTAATTAGGATAATTTCTAGTTTCAAGCATTTAATTCTCCAAGTTGTTCTAGTTGTTTCCAATCATACTTCAAGTCAAGATTTCAAACATTGTTTTGTTCTATGTTTCAATTTCTGCAATTCATTTCCTGCAATTAATTCCCTGCAAGTAGTTCTTAAGTTTCAATTCCACCGTTTGAATTTAATTGCTTAGTTCTTCAAATAGGTTAAGTGCAGTCTTATAATTTCCCAATTCGTTCCATGCTTTAGTTAAGTTCATTTATTCTGTTTCGTATCGTTGCTGTCATTTCCTTATCGCAAAACCCCCATTTCAATTCGAAAACCCAAAACATCATACGACAACAACCTTCAAGCTCGAGTTAAACATTCATTCAACTAGTCCTTGGAAAAATACGACCTGAGGCCCCTCTACTACATTTAATCTTGCTAGCCAAGGGTTTTCAGTTTATAAATATCAAAATTTGAGGCTCATCCGTGACACCTGTTTTGGGCCACATCAAATTTTTGGTGTCGTTGCCGGGGAATCACTAGTTGAGTTTGTTTAAATTGAGCTTGTGTTTAATATTTATATTCTTTGATTCTATTTTCATGTGCTTTATCTTTTTTGTATACGGTTGCTGTCATTTTGTTTGTTTTGTGACAGGACTACAGGTGGAGACCTTGTGGATATTCAAATGTTTTCAAAGGAACAATTAGAGATCAAAAGTTCATTGTTGGAGATAAACTTTTTGGTGAAGCAAATGGAATTCCAACAAAGACCCAACATTTATTCATCTACTTGCAATTCGGGTTGGGGGAATCATTTTAGTTCACAACAGCCCCCACAACAAGGACAACCTCCATTTCAAAGTTTTCAGCAGTCCTATTCAAATTTCCAGCAACCAAATTATCAATTTTAGCCAAGTCAGCCTTTCCAACAATTTCAGCAGCCTATTCAGAGTTTCCAGCAACATTCTCAAGCATTTCAGCAGCCCTATTCGAATTTTCAGCAAAACCAACCTTTCAATCAGCCACAACAGCAATTTCAACCACAATTTCAAAATTTTCAGCAAGGTTACAATTATAATCAGCAAAGTTTTCAACCATTCAATCAGAATTTTCAACCTCCACAATTTCAGCCCTCACCACAACAATTTCAACCTCAAACTCAAAATTTTTAGAGCTATAATTCTCAGCAATTCCAACCAAGTTTCCAGCCCAATTTTTAGCAATTTTCACAGCCAAATCAACAATTTAATCATCCCCAACCACCTTATTTTCAGAATTCACAGCCTAGTTATGATTTTGAGCAACCTAATGCTGCATTTCAAGACCAACAAGAGTTCCATGCTCATCAAGGAGACTTTGAGGATTCTAATGAGCTTGAGGCTCAACAACAAAGGCTTGGGGAGATTTTGCAACAAATCATACAACAAAAACATTCACAACAACAAGAGTATGATTCTACGCTTCAAGACATTGAGAGACACATGGGAAAATTGGTTAGTGAAATGAATCAAATGTAAACCCAAAGATCAAGTCAATTCCCTTTTCAAGCTATTCCTAATTCGGAGGGGCATGATTGTAAACTAACTTTGAGGAATAAGGAAGTTGTTTCAAGTCTAAACATTCCAAGGGCTGATTTTTCTGAAAAATTTTTAGCAACATATTTCCATCTCAGATCAGTCCCGAAAATGATTCTACATCAGTTGGTTGTGACTCTAGTGCAAGTATAAGTCATTCTTCAATTGAACTTGCAATTTTGATGGAAGAAGAAGAAGAAATCAGCAAACTTAGGGCACCTACAGCAGTTATTCCTCCTGAAATTCTTGTTCAGAGTTCATTTCCAAAATTTTCAGCTCAAGAGGAGGAGCCAAAAGTCTCTTTACCATTTTCACAGCACCCGAGAGAGGATCCTCCTAGCATTAGCATGGGTATTATAGATGAGGATGTTGAGACAGATTTAATTGCTGATAAAGCTTTATTTGATATAGTGGGAGGAGATTTTATTTCAGAGAAAGCTGAGGATGCATTAGCTGAGGAGGAAGTGGAGGAGATGAATGAAAAAACTTGTGACAGCCTGACTTTGATTCTGAAGCTCTACAGGACCGTTCTCATCTTTTATTTTGTGATGATATAGTTGTTGATAGTCCTAATTTTTCTAATATGGTTGTTGTAGATATTGCTGATGAAGCATGCATTGCAGATGATGCTACAGGTGTAGGGGATTGCACTGAGCCCCAGTGAACACCAACAGTGATTGATACATTAGACGATTCATAGGACAAGCCAGAAGGTGTAGGGACTTGCATGATGGAAGCAAGAACCCAAGAATCACCCTTCTTAGTTGAATGTTCACCATAACCTGAGATTAAAGTGGAGCCTGTACATGACCAGGAGGAGACCACAGTTATATCTACTCTTGTAGAACCTCCAGGTATTTTTCAGCATGATAAGGTAAGTATTTCTCCCAAGGTTGATCTTGTTGGTTGTGAAGCAATTATTGATACATCTTATATAGAGATTGATTGTGAAAAATTCATGAATGTACCTAGGGTTGAATTTGTTGAATGTGATACATTTCTTGATGCATCTTATATAGAGACTGAGGCTGATTGTTTAGAAAAATTTATGGAGGTACCTAGTGCTGATTTTGTTGAATGTGATGAATTTCTTGACATATCTTGTGTAGAAGATGATTGTGAAAAAATTTTAGAGGTGCCTAAAATTGATTTTGTTTGTTGTGATAGAATTCTTGATACATCTTATATAGAAATTAATTGTGAAAAATTCATAGAAGTACCCCAGATTGATTTCATTGGCTGTGAGGCATTACTTGATATATCCTATGTGGAGAATGATTGCGAAAAACTCATAGATGTACATAAGGATGATTTCGTTGGCTGTGATATAATTCTTGATACATCTTATGTAGAGGTTAATTGTGAAAATCCCATAGAGATACCTAGCATTGATTTTATTGGCTGTGATACGATCCTTGATACATCCTATGCAGAAATTGATGGTGAAAAACTAATAGAGGTACACAAAATTGATTTCATTGGTTGTGATGAGTTTCTTGATATACCCTTTATGGATACTAATTGTGAAAAACTCATGGAGGTACCTAAAATAGATTTTATTGCATTTGATGCATATCCGGATACATTTTATGTAGAGATTGATTGTATTTCTTTTCTTTCTTATCCTGCATGCATGAGGGAGGTATTGCATGGCTTTGTAGGACACCGTAGACTTTTGGAGTGGGTGCTCCAACTGAATAGACTCCAACCTCCTGGAAGGACTTCCAAAAAGCATCAAGAGGGAGGAGTTGATCTTACTTTGATTTGTAGCACTCCACCTCTTAAGTGGATTATGTACCTTAATCGTCTTCGTCCACCGGAACTTATTTATGTGAAGTTTAAGTGTGGGGAGCAGTGCACCATAACATTGATCACATGAAAACTGCTCTCTCGACCACCCAGACTCCTCCACTACCGGAATGGAGGTTATTTCTTAATCGACTCCAACCGCCAGGAATAAAGGGAGTTTGTTCCTTCTTACATTTTATTTCATTGCATGTTTCATTTGTATGTTTTCTAAAAGTAAAAATTTCTTTTACAATGATTTCTTGCTAATAAATGCTTAGGTAGTATAGAATAAATAAATAGTCATTGTAGTTACTATGTTATTCTTTTTGGCACCTTATTTCTTTCATGAGTTGGAATAAATGTATCTATCTAGATTTTCTCTATATCATTTTAGAGTCTTGAAAGTAAATTAAATTTGGTTGTTAAAACTTAGGATTTGAGCCAATGGATGAAAATTCTTGGATGCTTGAGTACTATTTAGTTATGGACTCTAGATTGATGACTTGAGATGAATTCTTTTCACCTAGTGAGGATTAGCCTAATTTTTGTGATACACACATGTGATTGTACTCTAGAACTTGCTTAGGTTCTTTCAAAACTATATTTCTATGATTGGACCACATGTATAGAGGTAAATCACTTTATTTCCTTTCTCACATCAATTTTTGCAATTTTGTTGTTGACCTACTCTATATTCCATTTTCCTTCCCTAATCTTCATGTTCACCATAATATTTTCATTGGACATGGGTACCTTAATGTTTCTTTGCCCGAGACGGACAAAAGTTTAAGTGTGGAGAAGATGCAAGTATTCTATCAAATTTTTTTTTTATCAAAAAATGAAATCTTTATTCCTTGTGAAAAAATCCATATTAGAAGGGGGACCAAACCTGACCCTCTAATATAAAATTACAACAACTCAAAACAGTTTACTTGTAATGAAAATTACCAAAACAGTTTACCACCTAAACAAATGCTTTATATCTACTCATCAATTTCTTGAATCTTAAAGCAAAGCAATGAAAACCACTCATCAGCAGCCTCCTTTCCTTCGTTTCATCAAGTGTTGCTTAGCATCACTAGCTCCTCTCTTCCAAAATCCAGAAAACACATACATTCCGTGATCAGCACCTCAAACTGTAGAGAGAACATTTATAGAGAACCATTTTTAGCATCCATTTACACGCACCCGATGTTCACTTTGGGCCAGTGACCAGCCACAAACGGATTTGATATGTCTTTACTATAGCCGTTACTATGGACTAGATAGATCTTTGGTGGATCTATACACCTTAATAGGCTTTTTGGCAAAATCTCAGCCATCAACGAATTTTACATGTCTTTACCATAGCCGTTTGCTACGGACTAGATGAATCACATACGATGGATTCATTCATCATCCCTATCTATCCATATCATTTCTTCTCATCAGCTTCCACTTCCAAAACTGACTCATCTTCACTACCATAACCAAAACACAAAAATAAAGATGTGATTAGTGCCCAACTGCTAGAGCCATTCCGTATCAAAACTATTCCGTCTCAATTTAGTACTCATTAACTGTTTGAAAATCAAAACAGCATCACCATTCTAAAACTCTGCAATCTGAATTAATGATCCATCGCTATCTGTATATAAGAATTAGAAGCCCCCAGACCTTTGCAGCATTTCAAAACAGTTAGTATGGATTCAGATTTGCATCATATTTTAAAATTTCTCCCTCTTGAATCTACCACCGACCAATAATTTCGACTGAGCAGGCAAATTACTCAACTTGCAACTAGGCAGATACATAAGAAACTTCTTCAGATTTGCGGTAAACTTATCAGTCTTTTGCATCTTTACAGAAAGCATTCAGAATGACTTCAGAGACAAACGTATTTTAGCACATTTCCAGATTCAACAGAAAATATAAAGCCCACAAATTCTTCTTTCTGACAAAGATCAGTAATTTCAGCTGGAACAAACAGATTACTCAACTTGCCACTAAACAGATCTATCTTTGCAACTTCCAGAAATCAATCTGAAAAGAAATCCGAGATCAGAATAAGTCTGAAGCATGGAATCCACTATCTCTACAATTTCCAGAGATCAATTATAAAAGAAAACTGATGACATATTTTCACTCCCACAAAAGAAATATAATCAGAATCAGGTATCATAACCAAAATTCAGCGCAATTGTTAGCAAATCAGACATAATTCAGCCAAAATCAGCCAACTCAGAAATTGTCAGTAACCAAAATCAGCTAACTCAGAAAATTATCAGAATCTAGAATCAAGTTCAGAAATCAAAACATTTGCTAGAATGTCACACAGAAAAATTCAGATATCACAAGCAGAGTCCAGCCAAAATTCAGAAAAAATCAGATTTGCACAACTGTAACACATACTGCTAGAGAACTTATTAAAAATATACTGCCAGTATTACTCAAAACCTTGCAGATTTCCAAATCTTTATAATTAAAATAGAAGAGAGCAAATAATAATTGGTACGTTTGCAAATTTCAAAGAGAAAACATTTGACAGCAATCCCAGCATTTACTGCCCTCAAAACTGCTATCCACTAATTATTTTTCGATCCATTCTCAAATAAGGTATGCCCATCTTGTCCACCCTACAGATACCATACAAGGTCTTGTCTATTTCCTGCATACCTAACTCCTTTTCTCCTTGAAAGTTAAAAGCCTGATTCGCCAAATAATCTGCTGCCACATTAGCCTCACGATACACATGTGAGAAACTCACATGATGCTTCCGTATCAACAATCTAATTTTTATTACCATTTTCCTGAATTCCCAGCAGATCATATCAGATTTTATTATCTTCAAAGCAGCCATGGAGTCTGATTCCAACCACACCGGGAGATATCTATGAGCAACAGATAATTCCAAACCAATTAATATGGCCGACAATTCTGCTGTTATGTTAGAGCATACTCCCAGAGTGTCATATTTCGCAATGAGAATTTGCCCTGTATAATCTCTAATAATCACTCCATATGATGCTTCTCCTGGATTGCCTCTCGAACATCCATCCGTATTTAATTTGAAAAACCCATTTCCCGGTTTCCTCCAATACACCACAGTAACTGTATTCCTAATATTAACTTTGATTGTTGACCCCCATGCTCTAGCAATTGAAATGAAGCCTTTCCAATGTTTACCTTTAATGTCACCCGCTGCCTCTCCTAATAGAAGGTATCGAATTACATTTTTCTTTACATTCTGCTCATCTTGCTTTAAGTGTCGGTGCTTTGCATCATTCCTTGCCATCCATAAAAACCATAGAATAAGAAAAGGCATTACCTCACGAATGTGTCCTCCTTTAGACCATTCAGCTCCAACTCTCCAAGCCTTTAAATCTGTGAATCTGTGAACACTAAACAGGCCTGAAAAATAAGACCAAACTCCTTTGGCCACTGGTCCTTCATAAAATAAATGATCCCAAGTTTCCATGGACTCGCAGCATAGACATTTTGAAGCTAAGTTAATACCTCTGCGTTGCAAAATAGCATCTACAGGAAGCCTACGCCTTATAAATCGCCAAGGAAAAATAGCTATACTTGGAGTAAGAAGACCATTCCAAATAGCTGCATTTATTGGCATCACTGGTTGAATCTGTCTGACACAATTCCAAGCTGATTTTACTGAAAATTTACCATCCATTGTAGGCTTCCATAGAATCTGATCCGACTCCTCATTATATGCAGTGATTTCGGCCACCTCTTCTACTACATTGTTTGGGAGCAATTTTCTGATTTTATCCCTCTTCCAATTTAAACCTTCCAAAAATTCTGCAACCATAATATTAATATTCCCTGTCGGAGTATAGGACTTGTAAAGCGGCCCCCTATCAAGCCATATATCAAACCAGAAATTTACCTTACCTTCTCCTAGTAACCAGCCTATATTCTGTTCTGCCAGATTTCGTGTTCTAATCAGTCTGCGCCATACAGGTGAAGCATTTCCCTTCAATGTGACCATACTCGGGTGTGAAGAACCATAATACAGACTTGTGAGAAATGTTGCCCATGGAGTAGATTGTTCTCTGAATCTGAACCATATTTTCATCGACATTGCCAAACTATAATCAGTTAATTTCCTCAGTCCTAAACCCCCTTCTGATTTCTGTTTGCTTATTTCTGTCCATGAAATCCAGTGAGGGTTTCTTTTAGTATCAGTAGATCCCCAGAAAAAATTAGCAAAAATCATTTCCAATTTATGCAGAATTGATAATGGAGGAAGGAGCACTTGTAATAAATAAAAAGGCATTGAAATCAATACACTCTGAATTAAAAGAAGCCGACCTCCATGAGTGAGTCACGAAATGTTCCACCCCAGTAGCTTCTTTCTTATCTTTTCTAGCAGAGGCAAAAAATACGCCGACTTCCTACGTCCAGGGAAAATTGGGATGCCTAAGTAAGTCATAGGCCATGTCCTCTCCAAAAAACCTGTAGCTGCTAATATTAGGCCGTTCCTGGTTGTCGAAATTTTCCTTGAAAGATATACCTGACTCTTTCCTGCGTTAACCAATTGTCCTGAATGCAACTCATATGTATTAAAATATTCCTTTACCTTTTTAACACAATCAATTGATCCATTCAAGAAAACCATAATATCATCTGCGTAGGCCAAATGGGATATTTTCATTTTACAACCATTCTTGAAAATTAACTTGGGATTTTTTGCATAGAGATCTTCCAGGCCCCTAGAAAGAAATTCAGATGCAATAATGAATAGAAAAGGGGATAATGGATCACCTTGTCTTAATCCTCTCTTAGCCTGAAAAAAAACCCTCAAGTTGACCATTAATACGGATAGAGAACCAACAGAAAGCAATACATCTCCTGATCATATCAATGAAATTATCTGAAAAACCAAAAGCAGCCATAATTCTAAATAACAAATTCCACTGCACTCTGTCAAAAGCCTTTGTCATGTCTAACTTCATGATTATATTCCCTCCTCGGACATGATAGTTTAATTTGTGCGTTAACTCTTGGGCTAATAAAATGTTATCCGAGATCAATCTTCCCTCCACAAAGCCACTCTGAGCTGGAGATATTATCTTATGCAGAAATTTCCTCAGTCTATTTGCCAGTAGTTTAGAGATAATTTTGTATGAAACATTGCATAAACTAATGGGTCAAAAATCTTGCCATTTCTGTGCACTCTCTTTTTTTGGTATCAACACAATAGTTGTAGCTGTCATTCCTTTTGGTAAAGATCCACTTACAAGAAAATCTATTACCGCTTGTAATACATCCTCTTGCACGATATCCCAACATGAAACATAAAAGGCTGCAGAAAATCCCCTGGACCTGCTGCACTGTCTTGATCCATTTCCCATATTATTTGCTTTACTTCCTCCATAGAAGGCATAACTGTCAAAAGTGAATTTTCTTCTGTTGATATAATCTCTGGTATATGCTGAAGATTAGCTGCCCTGTCATTAAAAGTTTCTCCAGTAAGCAATTGTTCAAAATATTTGACTCCCGAAGCCCTTATAAGATCAGATTTCTCTAAACATTCCCCTTCATCCCATATTCTGAAAATCCTATTAGTTATCTTCTTTGTTTGAACCATATCATGAAAAAACTTTGTATTTTTTTCACCTTCACCCCTCCATTTAACCGCTGCCCGTTGCCTCCAAAAATCTTCCTCCATTTTGAGTGTTTTAAATAGATGAGCTTGAATCTTGTTTTTATTAATCAAGTTCTCTTCTGTAGGCTCCAAATCAAACTGTTTTTCCGCAAGAGAATATTGTTCTTCTGCTATCTTCCTATTATTGTGTATATTTCCAAACACTTCCTTATTCCACCATTTTAAATGAGTCTTTAACCTTTTCAATTTAATCTGTAACTTTAACAGGCCATAACCTGGGCAAGGTAAGTTCCAATTTAGCCTTACCGTTTGCATAAAACCATGATGTCGAAGCCACATCCTCTGAAATCTGAAAGAAACCACTACTTGCTCAAATTTTGGAAAGGAAATCAATAAAGGGCAGTGGTCAGAAGCTGCCCGGCTGAGATGCTCCACTTTGACTGAGAAACCTTGCCTTTGCCAAGATGAAGAGATCAATATTCTGTCAAGTCGTTTCCATATCCTGTTATTTGTCCAAGTAAATTGATCACCCACATAGCCTGCATCAACCAATCCAGTGTTCATCATAAAACTGTTAAAATCTTCTATTGCCCCTGCTCTTGTTGCACACCCTACAGAATGTTCAGATAAATTCGCAATGACATTAAAATCACCACCAACCATCCAGAATTCCTCATTGTTTGGCTTAAGCTGAACCAATTTTTCCCATAATTTATATCTACCTTCCCTTGAACATTTAGTATATACAATAGTAACTAGCATTTCAATAGGAAACATGCCTGATTAAAATTTAAGATGAAGGAATTGATCATGATTTTCCAACACTACACAATCTATATTAGCATCATGAACAAACCATATTTTCCCTGAACAATTAGAAACAGCCGAAAAGAAACCTAACTTTCTTGAAATTAGCAGTCCATCAAAAGATATCATTGGTTCCAAAATACCTATGAAATTCAAATGAAATTGATTTTTTAGAAAGAGAACTCTTCTAAGAGAAGCAGAGTTACCTATACCCCTGATATTCCAAATCATTCCTGCCATTAAAACATTTGAGAGTAAGAGACCCTTTGTGATTGAGACTTACTTCTAGTAACCTGTTGGGATGTACCAGGAGGAACCTTTTTATTAGTTTCCCTTCCTGGAGAAACCTGTTGAGTGCATTTGGATAAAGAATTTGTCCTCTGAAGCCGGCCCATTTCCTCTTCTTCAGTTTCAGACTCCTCCAAAAAGGATTTAGATTTCTCTAAATTCCCGAATCTTTTTGAATGTCTGAAAATAAAGGAAAACCATGTTTATACGGGTCCACTTGTATTTGATTAATATTACAACCTTCCTTTTGATCATTCACTATTTCACCAGATGCTAAACTTTTTTGAAAACTCTGTGACATTTTTTTCTTGGTTGAGATTTCTTCTGCAACTGCTATTGCCTCTGTAGAGTACTCAACTACCATTGCCTTACCTTTGTCATTGCTTCTGTTAATGTCTTCCAAAACAGGGAAAAAATTTTGTTCTCCTTTTTCCTGTGCCTCTTTTCCTTTGGTATTAGAAATGTTCTCTGCAATAGGATTCTGATCTGCTCTGAATTCTTTTCTGTTTTCCTTCTCATTTCTATTTCTGGTTTCATCCCTTTTATCCGTACCATCTCCTACTTCCATCAAAATTTCAGCATTTGGCTCAATATTTTCTTCCTGTTCCTCATCCACTAAAGCATCCAACATATGAAATTGATTTCCAAGAGCACTTTCCACCCTATTTACATTGAATTGGTGTCTTGCATCTTTTTGTTTCTAATCCCAAACTTGTTGTCCTGTTCTATTCGATTTTCCAGCTTTTGTATCAACAGAGAAACCTCCATTCCCTTTACCAATTCCTTCTGTATATCTTTGATTTACTTTATCTCGCAAATCACCAGCTGGTATCTTATCAGATCTGTTTTTGTTCCAATCAGGCTTTGGCCGATTCCCTTTGACATAACATTCTTCCGTTGAGTGCCCCAAATAGAAACAATGAATACAATATTTTGGATACTTCTCATATACCACCCTTTGTAAGCGTTTTTTCTCACCAATACCAATCCAAAAATCTTCTATCATTGGTTCTAATAGATTTATTTCCACACATACTCGCGCCATGTATAACCTAGATCCATCAGCCGTGGCTTCATCAATTTTGATTGGCTTTCCCACTATTTGCTGCTGAAAATAAGCTACTTTTATTAAACATATGTATTGGGAAATCCGGAAACTGTATCCATACTGGAACAACTGATGATTCTGATTCATAAGAGAAATGTGGAGACCATTTGAATATGCGTAAGGGCACCCCTCCAATATACCAGATGCCTCTTGCCCAAACTCTTGACATGTCTTCGTTAGAAGTTAAATGCAAGAAAATATGTCCCGCTCGCAGAAATCTTATATTGTAAAAACTGGATAACCCTAGATTTTTGAAAGCTTGCATCGTAGTAGCGAGACTAGGTCGTTTACCTGAGAATTTTCCAATGAGGGAAAATTTATAAGAATCTGCCATTACCGAGACCTCCTCCTCCGTGTAGAAGATGCCAGGTTTGTCATTGTAGATTGTCGCCTCCTTGACGACATCTCCAATCTCAGCGAATTCCTTCTTTGAAGCACGAGGCGAACTTGGCCTCAGAATTGCAGCGTATGTGATTGTTCGATCCCGCGGCGCCGCCTGTTGTGGCTGAGTATCCTCTGTAGGCTGAGAACCCTCCGTAGGTTTAGGAGGAACAGAAGGAAGAGGAGGGAAATGAGAAAGATCTAGGGTCGGCGCTTTGTTGATGCCGGCGGCCATTGCAGCGGTAGAAGAGTCGCGCGAGCGTCTGTCCGCTCAATTCGCCTTCAAAATCGCCTAATTTCCTCTCTCCTCTCGAAAAATCCTCCTAACTCAGCATTCTATCAAATATTGAGGACAATCAAGCATTGACAATCCACAAGGAAAATGTGTTAATGTGAATTGAGTTTTGTATCAAGAGTGAGTTGCAAAAGTTGGTTAGTGAAGACTACATGTGGAACATCTAAATTCCTAGTTATAATTTGAGGTTTCAAGTTCTTTGAGGCATACTCCGGAAAAAATTTTAGTAATCTTAGGAAGTTCCAAATGTCAACTCCTCTCACATTGAAGTTGAGAATTGAAATTTTTGGCAAGATGAAAAATCTGGAATAGAAATGAAAATGAGATTTCAAATTGTATAAAGTAGAGCTCAGTAATTTTAGTGAAGAGTTTGAAGCATTGATTCAAAATATGAAACTTCTCGGTTTGAAGCTTGTTTGAGCTCTATTTCCAAGTTAAGTTGCATATGAAGCTAATAGTTTGAGCCCTCATGAACTTTTCAGATTCTGAATTTTGCATAGCCGAGACAATTTGGAGCAGAATCTGATGCTAATTCAAAGTTGTCGGGAAGGGGATGCTCAGCTAGTTACTAAAAACAAAAGAAAAAAAAAAGACTTAGCTGCAAACAAAAACAGAAAAATAGAGAAAAACAAAAGAAAAGAAAAGAAAGAGAAAACAACATGAAGAGGAAGTAAAGTTCTGGGTTAGAAATTGAATTGGAAGAAGTGATCAAGAATTAAGAGAGAGTAATTGATTGAAAGAAGACAAATCTCAGAAGACAGTTTCAGAAATTCTGCAGATTTTAGCTACTGATCATCACCTGATCGGTCCCCAGACCGATCAGGCAGGTGACTGATCAGTCCCTTGACCGATCAGATGCAGCCAGTCCGATCAGATGAGCTCCAGTCCGTTCAGAAGCAGAGTTGATCGGTCTCTTGACCGATCAGAATGAGTTGGCACACTGAATTCAGTATTTTTCTCATCCAAATCAGCTGATCCTTACTCCCCTTGGTTCGAAATTCATTAGAGGATACCATGAGAAGTCAAAGTACATTGGGTTACATTTTTGGTGTCCAAGTCTTCCACTCTCTTACTTTTCCACATTTTCTTATTATGTCATATTCCTTTTCCATATTTCCTTATCATGTTATATTTCTCTACTTTCGTTATCATAATTCTTTAGTATCAAAATTCATTAAACTTATATTTCATTTCTATTATTTCATATTTCTTTAACTTGTTTGAATAAGCTTTTGTAGATGTGGATTCAAATCAAGAATGATGGTGGAGAGTAGATAATAAGCAAGCTTATGGTAGTGCAAGAACCATGATTGTGTTTGAGTGAGCTCTACTTTCATTGAAATGTAGAATTTAGGAAGAGAGCCACTTTAAAACTTCCCTTGATAGGTTTTTTGTGAAATTCATCTCAATAAGTCATGAAGGATGAAGTTTACTAAGTTGTTGATTTAAGGACAAGATACTAGTCCATTGAGTTTAGATTTTTGAGAATTGACAACTCTAGGTAATTTCATTTCAATTGCTTCTATCTATGATTGAGAATAATCTAGGGGGATACGTCATTAGTTTACTAGTTACTAGCTAGCTTATGCGAGACGCCCAAGAGTAAATGTGGGGGAGTTGATAACTACCATTTTGTTGATAAATTTAGGCTCTCAAATCCATGTTTTGATCCACTTTTATATGCTTAAGTTTGCATTTACTTAAGGTTTCATGAATTCTTTATATTTTGGCTTTGGATACAATTCTTTCCATATTTGAGATATTTTGGCATTAATTTTGAATCTAATTTTGTAGGCTCCAAATGACCATGGACCTAGATCAGATTGGACCAAACTTGAGCCAGAATTGGATCAGGATCAAGACGACCAAGCCTTGGATTAATATGGGTCGTCCGATCAAGAAACGGCTAGATTTGAGTCATCAGTCAACTTCTGATCAATCCAAGTTCAACATAGACCTAATCAAGTTCATGGATCATGATCTGAAAGTTTCATCCAAATCAGAAGCAATCTGACCGTTGGATCAAGCTCAAGAGAATCTAGACCATCCATTCAAAAGAGAGGAAGATCTGAGTCATTCGTCACAGATCTAATTGATCCAGATCAAGGAGGAGTAGATCAGAGCTACAAATCAAGATCTGGGAAGTTTGGGCTTGATCCGAGTTAATCCAACCATTGGATGGGGCAAGAAAGATCTCAGCCGTCCACAATTCAAAAGAAGGATTTAAATCAGAAACTCCCTCTTCCAGATCGCGTCGCCGTCGCCAGTAGCAGAGTATCGCAAGTTCTTCGTCTGTTCTTCGTTTCTTCCATAGTTTTCTTCATCGTTCTTCTTAGATCGCGCGCGACCAACATTAGATCCAGTTCTTCTCCAGATTTCAGATCAATGAAGTAGTTTTCTCTGTTAAGTTTGTATTCAAATCTCGCAGCTGAAGGAGTCCAGGAGGAGGGTTTCGCCCGGAGTCCATTTCACCGATCGCTGACGTTTGATCGCCGATCTCCGTCGAACGATGCTGAGGGATCGTTCAGAGGGGTTCTTCGAACTGTCCTGAGGGTTTTGAGCTCGATTGCGAATCAGCGCATCAAGAAGAAGACGTTTGGTGGATAGTTTCCAGTTTCTGATCGGTGTTGGTGATCGGACAGAGGTGCTTCTGATTGGTTCCCAATCCGATCAGAATAGGACCTGATCGGTCCAGTGACCGATCAGGAAGAGCAGAATAGAGCACTACGCAGCAAACTGAGCAAGAGAGGTTATCTCCATTGATTCTTGAGTTCAAAGGGTTTCTTGCTCGACCTTTGTGTGACGGCAAAGGGAAGTCTTCTGATGAACTGATTTGGTGTTTAATTAGGATAATTTCTAGTTTCAAGCATTTAATTCTCCAAGTTGTTCTAGTTGTTTCCAATCATACTTCAAGTCAAGATTCCAAACATTGTTTTGTTCTATGTTTCAATTTCTGCAATTCATTTCCTGCAATTAATTCCCTGCAAGTAGTTCTTAAGTTTCAATTCCACCGTTTGAATTTAATTGCTTAGTTCTTCAAATAGGTTAAGTGCAGACTTATAATTTCCCAATTCGTTCCATGCTTTAGTTAAGTTCATTTATTCTGTTTCGTATCATTGTTGTCATTTTCTTATCGCAAAACCCCCATTTCAATTCGAAAACCCAAAACATCAGACGACAACAACCTTCAAGCTCGAGTTAAACATTCATTCAACTAGTCCTTGAAAAAATACGACCTGAGGCCCCTCTACTACATTTAATCTTGCTAGTCAAGGGTTTTCAGTTTATAAATATCTAAATTTGAGGCTCATTCGTGACACCTGTTTTGGGTCACATCAATGGGACGCCTGCTTTAAACTATAAATGGACTTCTTTAATCTACATACTAGATGCTTTGAGTCTGAGGACTCAAAGTTCTCCGATTGCACCATATATATAGACACCTCTATGTCTCCATTGAGGAATGCAGTCTTTACGTCCATTTAATGTAGCTCCAAATCAAAATGAGCTACAAGTGTCATAATTATCCTAAGGGAGTCTTTCGTCGACACAGGTGAGAAAGTCTCCTTATAATCAATGTCTTCCTTTTGAATGAATTCCTTGGCAACAAGACGAGCATTATACCTTTCGATATTGCCCTTCGAATCTCGCTTGGTTTTAAATATCCATTTACAGCCAACGTATTTTGAACCTTTAGGCAATTCGACAAGTTCTCAAACGTCATTGTCTGCCATAGACTTTAACTCTTCTTGCATGACGCTAATCCACCTTTCAGGGTTAGAGCATTGTTTGACTTCTTGGAAAGATATAGGATTACTTTCCAACCCTATATCAAACTCATGCTCTTGGAGATAAACATAATCACGAGAATTTGTGTTTCTCCGTTCCCTTATGGATCGCCTTGAGGGCACTTATGTTTGAGGCGGTTGAGGTACTTGCTCATCAATATGAGGCAATACTTCAATTTCAGTGGTAGGCTCCTCCAATTGCATTGGAGATGTCATGGGAATATCTTGGTTCACTACGCTCACTGGATGTGCAATATCCATAATGTGTGGTATGGTCACCATACCACTACTGATTGCACTAGTGGTGACCATAGGAGGATTGCCAACGCTTTCCTCAAAAGATACTTCCCTGATTTTATCGCTCCCACTGTCCTCAATAAACTTAGCATTTCCTGTTTCGAAGAAGGATCTATTAGATGGATCATAAAATTTATACCCCTTTGATCTCTCAGAGTAACCTATAAAATTACAGCTAACAGTTCTTGAGTCCAGTTTCTTTTCATTAGGCTTGTAAGGCCTAGCCTCAGCTGGACAACCCCAGACGTGTAAATGCCTAATGCTAGGCTTTCTACCCGTCCACATCTCGAATGGGGGTTTTAGTTACTCTCTTACTAGGTACTCTATTGAGAAGGTAAACTACAGTCTTGAATGTCTCACCCCACAAAGACTCCGGTAGAGAAGTGAAAGTCATCATACTTCTCACCATATCTTTTAGGGTCCAATTGCGACGCTCAGCTACACCATTCTGACTGGGTGTACCAGGCATGGTATACTGAGGCACAATCCCACACTCAGCAAGGTAATTTGCAAAAGGTCCTGGACGTTGTTCACCTGATCCATCATATCGACCGTAATATTCCCCTCCACGGTCGGATCAGACGGCTTTAATTTTCTTACCTAGTTGAAGTTCAACTTCGACTTTGAAAATTTTGAACGTGTCCAAAGATTGCGACTTCTCATGAATAAGGTACAGATAGCCAAATCTAGAATAGTCATCTATGAAGCTAATAAAATATGTGTGTCCGTTCCAAGTTGCCTTAAGGAATGGTCCACAAATATCCGTATGTATTAGCTCCAAAATATCACTATAACAGCTAACCCCTTTGTTCCTTTTGTTAGTTGTCTTCCCCTTAACACACTCTATGCAGACATCAAAGTCTAACATGTCAAGGGAATCAAGAATTCCATGTAACATTAACCTTTCTAGGCGTTGTTTGGATATATGTCCTAAACACCTATGCCACAACATAGAAGAATTCTCGTTGATCAATTTACGTTTCGTACCTACACTATGCATTATTACGTTGTCAATCGTAGGAGTAAAGGTGTTTAATTTATAAAGTTTATCAATCAAGGAACCATTACCAATCAAAATTGAATTATAGAAAATACTAAATATTTCATTTCAAAATGAACAAGAATAACCTGATTTGTCCAAACAAGAAATTGAAATTAAGTTTCGTCTGAAAGATGGTACAATTAATGTATTCTCCAAATCCAAATAAATATAAGTTCCTAAATAAAGTCTAAAAACACCAATAGCCTCTACTGCAGTCTTTTTTCCATTCCCCGTATAGATGTATCTTTCACCATCAAGTGGAAGTCGGCTCCTGAGACAACCCTGCATAGTGACACTTATGTGAGTAGTAGCACCAGTATCTATCCACCAAGTGTCAATGGGTACAATAGCTAAATTGACTTCTGAACTAACAAGGTTGAGAAGTTTACCCTTCTTTACACGCTAACTGGCGTACTTGAGGCAGTCTTTCTTTATATGACCTTTCTTCTTGCAAAAGTAACAAGTGGAATCCTTATCCTGCTTCTTTTGCTCCTTATGGTCATTGCCTCCAGAATCTGAATTTGCTTTCCCTTACCTTTGTTATTGATCCTCTTGCGCTTCTTGCTCGCATTTTGAAAACCAGATGCTAAGTGAGCACTTTCAGATGTCTCAATCTTCAGTCTCCTCTCCTCTTGCACGCATTGAACAATAAGCTCATTCAATGTCCACTTTTCCTTTTGAGTATTATACGATATCTTAAAAGGAGTGAACCGTGCAGGAAGAGACATCAAGACGAAATGCACTAACATACTCTCAGACATATCGAGTTTTAGTGCTTTCAGACTTGTCGCTATATTGGACATCTCCATAATGTACTCCCTTATGTTTCCTTTACCACTGTACCGCATGGTTACCAACTTCGTAAGAAGTGTGGTAGTCTCAACCTTTTCATTTTAGGTGAATCAGTCTGCCAGTTGGTTAAGGAACCTCCTAGCATCTTCACTCTCTGTTATTAAGCCCTTTATTTGTGCCGGTATGGAAAGCTTCATGATGCTTAGACTTATGCGATTCGATTTCTCCCATAGCTGAAATTCAGCCCTCTGCTCTATAGTGCTAGCACTGATCAAAGGTGCGGAACAATCATTCCTTAATGCATAGTCCAAGTCCATGCAGCGTGTTCCGGAAGGAGTTGTCGGGGATGGCCAGTCACTGAGGCTCTCCCCCGGCGAGGATGACTTCATCGCTGAGGAACTCGGGGGTCCTGTGAAAGTAACACAAGCGTTAGGGGGACACCCCGGCAGGGGTCCGACAGAGTCCACTCCGACGCTCAAGTTAGTAATTTGTCTGGTTGGTAATGAGAAAGAAAGATAGTATGCAAAGACGAGAGATCGTAACCCCCTTACCAGAGGGGTTGAACTACCTTTTATACTAGTGTCGACTGACTGATCGTGCCCCCTTTAGCGGCGCTACGTTGCCGAGATTTAGGCCGCACCCCCTGCTTTCTGGGGTAAAGGGGCATCCTTTGAAACAATCTACGTCATTATCCTTCTATTTGAGGCACTCGGGGCTCCCGAGGTCGACTGCTGTGAGGACTCCAGCTCCCGAGGTGAGCTCGGGGGTCGTTGGGTGCGATATCTCCCGAAGTACTCATGGGGCCTTACCTTCCTGAGCACACCCCCGAACGCGGGGGCCGGGGGGGCCAAGGCCCGAGGGAAGAGGTTAAGTCGTGTCCCTGGCTTCTTCATCCCCTGTGTCGGGCACAGGCTATCCAACCCCATCACAAGTACCTCCCTTCAAGTCTGATCGAAGGAAGTGTGGCTGACTGATCGGACTAGTGCTGGGATGAAGAAGCTGCATTTGCCTAAGCTTTTTGCTTTAAGCAGAGAAAACTTTCTGGATCGTATCTATTTCATCCAGAGTTCCCAAGAATCTCCCTTTTAATGTTTTCCCCAAAAAAGCTTTTCCGCTTCCCGAAGGTTTACAATGATGCCTCTTTCCCCGGGATTAAAGACGCATGATCTCCTTTCTGGAGGGTGGCAAGATGTTTCACGCGAGTGCCGCAATGCCACGTATTATAATGGCTACCCTCCCCAGTCCCGTGGGTCGTGTATCGGTACAGCTAGCTCGCGCCGATCGGATATCTGGGCGAAGCAGTTCCTGGCTTTCCACACGTCCCCTCCCCATTGTGCCTAGGTGGATGCCTTACCGAGATATAAGAGGGGAAAAAGCAGACACTGGCCTTCATTCTTGGTTCGGCGACTGGGTGTACTTCGGCGTTCTCTCCTGTAGAGCTTCTTCTGCGTGTGAGTAATTCATCTTCTTCTCCTTTTCTGTCTTGGGGACATGGAGGGCTACCGAGCGGAGTGGTATGAATCCGCCTCTTCGAGAGTGAGGCCAGAAGCCCTACAAGCATCCATCGAGGCTTATGGGGTCCCGGCCGAGATGGCGATGGTCATCCCTAACGTGGACCAAAAACTCGTGGAGCCCCCAGCAGGCATGCTAACTTTCTTCTTAGGGCAGATGGAGCTAGAGCTTCGTTTTTCTATCCCTCCCTTCTTTACGAACATAGCTTCCTACTTTAACATTCCCTTGCATCAGATGACTCCCAACGTCTTCGCTCAGATGGGAGGGGCGTATATTATCTTCAAGCTTTTCGGTCTTCTTTTGACTCCGCATCTTTTCCATTCCTTCTTCCTCCTGATAGGATCGAGAGGAGTTTTTAGCTTCGCGACCCATTCGGGCCATAGGTTTCTGGGAGGTTTTCCTTCTTCGCACAAGGGGTGGAAGGAGAAATTCTTCTTCATTCATCTATCGTCACTGCCCTTCGGCCCTCTGTGTTGGATAGCGGATTTGCCGACTCCTCTCCTCCTAGAGGGCTTTCTTCATAGCCCCACGTATCATCATGCTAGAGAGGTACTTTCGGGCATGGAGTTCAGTGAACCGGGGCTGGTGCAGAGCGAAGAGCTTATGTACCGGGCGGGCCTTAGCCCTAAAGCAACGCAGATTAGCCCCAACCTAGGTATGTCCGTCTCTTTCTTCCATGCACATTGGTTCCGACTGATGTTTTTTCTGATTGGCTTCTGCAGAGGAAGTCATGTATGTCAAGGCGATGAGTCGGTTCATCAAGTGGGAGGAGGCCAACAAGGAGGCCCTGAATCCTCCTCCGATTGTTTCTAACACTCCTTGCGTCCCCGCCGAGTCCACCGAGGGGCCTGCTGTCTCGCCTCATGGGGTCGCTCCCCCCAAGGGGGGCGATGTTACTGTTACATCCCCATCGGTCGAAAAGCCTCCAGCTCCGCCAGCCGCGTCAGTAATGTATTCCCCCTCCGGGGGTGGCTCCTCCTCGGGCACGAGCAATCCTGACAAGGGGGACAAAAAATCAACTTCCTCCGTCACCCCGACGGTTATCCGGCCCTTCGGTCGGCAGAAGCGGCGGCTCTCCAAGGGATTGGGCCCCTCCTGGAAAAAGCGATGTCCCGTCTGCTCTTCTCCTCTGCCCTCGGTGCCTGAGGAAACGACTCTGCCTACCGAGGTAGCTTCGCCTGCATCGGCCTCGCCCGTTTCCATTCCCGAGGTGGCCACCCTGGTGTCCCCTTCCTACTCCGTCAATACAGCTGTCCCTCCGACGGGTAAGGGGGCATCGCGTATTTAATTCTGTATGAAACTAGATCGACTAATGGCGAGATTGGATGCAGCGTTGGAGGCCTCCCTGCAGTCTTCCTCCACGACACAATTGAAGGAGACTCTGACTGAGAGGGCTTTGCCGGAGGGGTTTTCCAGTCCTGAAGGGATGGACTCTGATTCCCCCGGTGCGCCTACTGAAGCTCCTGCCGTCCAGCAACCTCCCGCTCGCCCGCTCTCACCGCCGATCGAGGAGCGGGGCTGTCACGCCCCCAGAGGCCCATGCTCGCTCGAAAATCGGGTAGCACCTCCCCTGTACGGCGGACAATCTGAAACATTTATATATACACACACCTCAATCATATCAATATATAGCTCAGTCACACTCGGCTGGCATTCACACATCCACAACCACGCAGTTAAATAAGATAACTGACATATGATAAACATAATACATAAATCTCTATAACTAAGTGCAGCAAATCGAAATCCAACGGAAGTAAATAAATACATGTCCAATGAAAAGTTAAATATCATCCGAAACGATAATAAAATCAAAAACGACACTAATACTATAAAGCGACTACGCATGTACGAAAACCAATAAAACTAATACTCAAACTGAGAGACTGGCAGTTGGATCCTCACCTGGCGGCACGAGACACAGCTATCGACTACCTGAAACAAAAAGAATAACAAGGGGTGGTGAGTTCCGGATGGAACTCTGCGGGTATAAGAACAGATAAATGCATGGTATATAAAAAGGGTAAAACATGCATAAAGATAGCCAAAGGGTATACAGTCTCCAGAATAAAGAGTACATAAACAAAATGCATACACAAATAAAACATACCTGAAAACCATGTAACAAGTAGGGGCAAAATCAGAAATCCCCTCTAACACCTCCATAAATACCTAATACTGCTGAACATATCCAGATCATATAAAATGCAAATCATAACCGTATATGTATGTCAGTCAAATGCAATAATCAGGGCTCAATCAAATGCAACAAACACAAGCAAATGCAAATGCATAAAATGCACATGATGTCATGACCTGCACTGTACACACACCAACCACCATTAGGTTGAGTGGACAAAATACAAGCGCCAAAACCTGGGGCTATGCAAATACACCACGACAACCGTGGCCCTGATATGAAAAGCCAAAATACCTGTGGCTTAAAATCCCAAAATACCTGTGGGAACTCCAAATACCTGGGGAGTATCAACTGTTTGCACACAACTCTGACTAAGCGTGGCACAACAAGAAAATATACCCGACGACCCGTCTCAACCACCAAGGAGCCCGCCGTCGTCGACCTGAATGCTATGATGCATGTCACCAATATCCACCTCCTCAATTAAATCCAAAACCATGCGAAAATAGAAAACACCAATAACACCAAAATAAGGGAACATACGAAAAACACAATCAGCACCAAAGTAAATAAACATGCACTAATCTACTGGGTAGGGTTATCTAATGCAAATCAAACCCTAGATAGGTCAAATGATTATTCTATAGTACACGCGGTACTCTTAGATCAGAAGTCAAGTGATGAGACTGTATAACTGAACAATTTGGAATTATCACTCAAAGGTCATGCACGAATAAGTGTCAAGCAGGAAAACAAGGCAAATAGATTTAAGATAAAGCAAACCTACTCAGGAAGTAAAACGATCATGCATTTAACGTAAACGAAACTACAAGAATCAAGGGAGAAGTACCCGCCTTCTAATGTGAGATCTGTGTCCAAAGAGAACTCCGCGTCCAATGTTCATACCAAGTCAACGTCCTGTATCAAATATGGTTTTAGCTACTTTAATAAGTATCAAATAGCTATGTATAGTATCACCGGCTTAAATCATCCTAACCCTAAGGGTCATCTTCTAATTAAAAAGCTAAATGTGTAATTAGGTCTAATCTTTATCATTTTATCTAATGATTCACCCAAATCATCCTAGCCTTAATCAACCCAAATCAATTCTCAAATATCACAATTAGATTCTTAATCTAATTTCCCTTACTTGTTAACCTAAGAGTAAACACTAATCAACCTTAATCATGAGTTAAGCCAACATCAAACCTAATCATCCTCCATTAATCTTAATTAATAGATTATCATCTAATTAATCATCTCATTCTGATTAATCTAAGTCATTATCACATATTTCTAATGAACTCAAATCGGACAATAAGATCTAAGACAAGAGTTTCGTTACCCAACCTTGCGCTTCTTCCCCACGAAGGCTCACATCAATGGCACGATGACTGGAGGCGGCAAATCCTTCATGGCCGGCGACTGTGGGCTACATCAGTGGCTGTGCTAGCTGCGATGGCAGCTCGCTAGTCGCGTTTGGCCGGCGACGACACAGTTGGCGCGGCTATGGAGTCATCGAGGGCCTCGCGCGAAGGGCGTAGGAGAGACGTGACTCGAGAGGGAGAGGAGCCAACAGCTTAAACTTGCTCGCGCGAGAGGAGGACTACGTCGGAGGGACTCTGCGCCGAGCGATCACCAGAGGTGAGGGCGTCGGTGCGTGCGGGGAAAGGAGAAGAAAGGGATCGGGGTCATGAGGGTCGAGCGGTCACCTTCAACCGGTGGCGAGGTCTCGCGGCAAAGGAGAGGATCAACTCCGGCGGTGGTGGGCAGCGACGATCGAAGAGAGAGTGGGGTGGGGTTCACCGGCGTCGGGCGAAGAGGGGAGGAAGAATCGGGCGTGTGGGTTTTAGGGCACGAAGGGAGAGGGTATTATAAATATATATATAATTAAAACTTTTCCTTTTATATATATATAGAATGATGATATTATACGCTCCTCTCCGTGCGCTACTCTTCAGCGATTGCCAACGTGGCAATCCGAATCACGTTTTCTCCATTTGTTTAATAATTTCTTTTCTGTTTAATTTTCCTTTTCTCTCATCTAATCACGTTTTCTCCCTTTATTTAATAATTTCTTTTCTGTTTAATTTTCCTTTCCTCTCTCGATGTTGTCGCCGCCGTGCTGTGCTCGCCTCCAGCTGCCCGCACCCGAAGAAAGGGAGAAAACGTGATTCGGATGAGAGGAAAGGAAAATTAAATTATCGAGCGTGGCTGGAGGTGAGCCCGAGGCAATCTTCGCCACTCTCTCGTCCTCTCTCGTTTGCGACCGGCCGAGCGTGGCTGGAGGCGAGCCCGAGGCAAGTGTCCGGTGGGTGCGAGGTTGGTTTGGGGCTGCGACAGGCGGCGGCCGAGCTATGATGAGTCGGCGATGGCTAAAGGCGGGTGACGGGCGACGGGCGCCGACGGGTTCACCAATCCCCTCTAGGCTATGTTTTGTTCGGAGGCGGCGGCCGGAGGCTGCCGCCGGTGGGCGACCGACTGGAGGCAGGCGTGGTGGTCGACGGCGACTGGCGACGGGAGAGGAGCGCAGGCGAGGACAAATGGAGGCGGCGACGACGGTCGGAGGCGGCGACGGCAGCGCAGTCGGCGTCGCGGTCGGAGGCGGCGACGGCAGCGCAGTCGGCGCCGACTGCGCTGCCGTCGCCGCCTCCGACCGCGACGCCGACTGCGCTGCCGTCGCCGCCCGACCGCCGTCGCCGCCTCCATTTGTCCTCGCCTGCGCTCCTCTCCGTCGCCAGTCGCCGTCGCCCGTCGCGCCAAGGAGGAAGAAGACGAGCGGGGAGGAGAACAAATAAATAGAAATTAACGTGATTCGGATTGCCACGTTGGCAATCGCTGAAGAGTAGCGCACGGAGAGGAGCGTATAATATCATCATTGTATATATATATATATATATATATTCCAAAAATCCAAGTTTTCCTTAAATAATTCAAAACCAACTCCAATTCTCCTCACTAATATTTCCAAAAATTTAGGACAATAATTCCAAAATTTGTCATATGATTGCTTCCCATTTTTAACTCCTATTTACGGTGAATGTATATAAATTTACATATATTCCTATATATTTATATATATTATTTTATTTTGTAGATTTATTTTTTTTTTACCGTATTTTACAGGGGCGACGTACTCCGCCCTCTAGCCGAGGTAATCGTGCGGGGCCCTTCTGCAGGTGTGAATGACTATAATATTTGACTGTTTTTTGGTCCGGCTGCTAATCCTTCGGTGTGATGTCATGCAACTGAGGATTTCCCGATGATTGGCCGGGGACTGTGTTATGGGCCCCAAGCGGAGGCCTTACTCCAGCGAGCCCTAAAGGCGGAGGCGGCCACGAGTCTTGAGCATTGGTCCGGGGTGATGCAAGCCAGCGACAACAGAGCTCTCCGTGAGGAAGTAGAGCAGATGAGGAAGCTTTTGCGCGACACTGAGCAGGCCCTCGAGAGCTCCCAACATCGGGAACGCCTAGCGTCTGAGAAGGCTGTGTCGGTTACCCGGGATCTTCTTCAGGTGACACAGGAGCGAGATCAGCTCCAAGCGAGAGAGAAGGAGCTACGGAGCCAGATGGAGTCACGACTCCTAATGGCTACTGACCGTGCATTTGTCCTGGAGGATGACCTAATCCAAATTCGGGCGGATGAGCGGGCAGCGTCTGAGAGGCTCAGGGAGGCTCTAGTTGAGCAAGATGATATGTCTGCTGAGCTAAGGTGGCTAAGACTGTCCGTTGAGGCTGCCGAGGCTTCTGCCTCTCGGGAACCCGAGAGGGACTTCAGGGCGATGTTCCTGGGTTCGGAGGAGTTTCACGCCATTGTAGCCGACCAAGTAATGGAGTGTTTACAGTAGGACTTTCATGGGGCCCTTGGCGGGCTGAAGAAGGAAAAGCTCTTACCTCCGGGCGACGGCTCGAGAATGTAACTACCTTTCGACTTGTGTACAGGTCTCTATCTGAGGCCCCGAGCGGCCTGATATGGACAAGTCAGGCTATATTAATACTGCTTATCCTTTTCTCTATTCCCTGTGTGTATGTGTTCTTGTATGATGCGCCTTTTGTTTTTGCGTGTGGGCTCCGCCAACGACTGCCTTCTAGGCAGATACTAGATGGCATATCTGTTGGTGTAGAAGCACCATATCGAACCTTGTTTTGATATTGGCAAAGGATTCAAAGTTAAGTATTATTTGTGATATAATAAAGTTACTTAAGTGTGCAGGAAAGTCCTAGTTAATCTAGGCAAGAAGTCCTGGCCGCGGGCGGGCAACTAAGTCCTGACGTAAGGTTGGGCACTAAGACCTGGTCGAGGGCTGGGCACCGAAGACCTGGTTCGAGGAATTGGGCACTAAGACCTGGCCGAGGGTTGGGCACCGAAGACCTGGTTCGAGGAATTGGGCACTAAGACCTGGCCGAGGGTTGGGCACCGAAGACCTGATCGGAAGTTGGGTACGAAGACCTGGTCAGAGGGATTGGGCAAAAGTCCAACCAGAGGAGCCGGTTGGCAAAAGGTAAAACTCTCCTGAGAGGAGTAGGTGAGGACGCGTTCTCCATCGAGGGAACAGTAGGCATCGGTTCGACCTAGGGTTCCATTTGGGAGACCCGAAGTCAGAATCAAGACAGCTACGGCTGTAAATATTGACTAATATTCTAGCTTTGTATGTTTTGGAACTAACCTTGGTTGCAGGGACCGAAGGAATATGTTGCTGCAGCTCAGAACGCCCCAAAGGAAGGGGGCAGGCAACTGGGCTAGGCGCCCGGGAGGTCCCAGGCGCCCAAGGTCAAAGCCAAAACAGTAAGAAAGCAAGAATGCTTCGAAACCACACTGGGCTAGGCGCTCCGAAGGTCCCGGGTGCCCAATGTCAAAGCCAAACAAACCATCGAAGCAAATCTGCCACGAAGCCATTGGACGAGGTCAAGCTAGGTGCCCAGGAGGTCCCGGGCGCCCAAGTCAGACCAGGGGCCGAATTAAAGGGGATAAGCGCTGACTGAGCTGCGAATGGAGGTTCTCGCAGCTGAAGGCACGTGTCAGGTGCCCCCAGCGAATCAGGCGCCCCCAGGAGCACTATAAAAGGGTGCTCGACCCCAAGGCTTCAATACAACTGCTTTCTAATGCTCCAAAGCTTTTCGTTCAAGCGCTATGCCCCGGTAAACTCCGACTTCGAGATTCTAGTGCTGACGATGACCCTTTGCTCCGAAATATGATCCACATCGGGCATCAGTAACGAAAAGTGTAGCTATTTTCATTTACTGAGATATTCTTGTACTTAAACTTGTAAACCTTTTGCGCGATTATAGAATTGCCCAAAGTAAATGGTCAAGGACCGTGGGCCTTGGAGTAGGAGCCGACCGCGACTCCGAACCAAGTAAAAATCTACTTGTGTTCTTGTGTGATTGATTTGTTTCCTCTACATTTACTCTTTTCTTAATCCGAAAAAGTTTTAACGATATTCATCCCCCCCTCTATTGTTTTTTTCGATCCAACAATATCCCTGCACCCTGCACTTAGGTCTGCAGAGTCTCGTTGCTAGTCTTTACCCGCTAGGGTGCAGGGGTGGTTTTCGAACCGTCTCCTCCTATTATTCGCAATCTCATTGATTGAACCCATCAAGAGTCGTGAGTTTCTAGGCGCAATAAGGATGTGTCAGTTGAAAAGACGCTTGGCGTTACTGCCTTTACTACGCAATAACTGCTTGGGGAGGCTTTCATCGTTATAAATAGGAGGAGAGGGGGAGCAAGTCTCCTCCATCTCTCTTGCTTTCACTTGCTTCCTTCGTTCTTGCGGGCATCTTCCATGCCCCTCCTTCAAAACACGGTGGGGCTCTTGGCTGAGGGACCAGACAGGGACAGAGACCTCCTGGCCACACCCTTTGCCGGGGAGCATGGTGGAGATGATACCCCGGGTCTATCTGAAGCTCCTGGGGGATATTAAGGCTCCCGGGTTATCTGAAGAGTTCAAAAGGGACCTTACCCGGCTCTCTCGGGAACATGGGGGAGATGACGTCTTCGGACGGTTGTCTCCTGTGCTAGCAAGCGTCATCCTCTTCCGAGTCCCTGTTTTCCCCATGTTTTGGGTGGAGGGTGGTGTGTTGTGGGATACGTCCTTAAGTGGGGAAGGACTGCCACCGCTGGTTTTTCTCTTTCTTCTTTTTGGTGAGAAGCTGCGGGGTTGTCCCCCTTCTCCTGTTAAGGTAATTCTTCTTTGCGTCTCTACACGCTCCGGGGAGAAATTGCAGTCATCGGCCCTCCTCCTCTTTTTTCTGCCTCTTCACGGCGAAGATAGGGGGTATCCAAATGGAGCCACTCATGTGTCACATTAGGCATGAATCTTCATTCTGGACCACCCAGAGGGAGTACCTTAGGCGTCCATCTTCCTTCCAAACTGCTCGACGGGAGTACCCAGGCGGCTCAGGCATTACCTCAGGCATCCATCTTCATCCGCTACCCGTAGACTACTTGATGTATCTTAGTAACTTACCGAGATGTATATCTTTATGTATTGCTTCACGTAAATAAATAATTCCTTTCGGATACTTTTTCTGTGCTTACAACTGTCCTGTGTTGATATTTCACTGTTCTATTGATTCTTCTGAAGATGTGTATGCCTTGTTGTTTTCGTTTTGGGACCAGTTAGGCTCCCCATTGGGTTTTAGTTACTCAGCCGGACGCATATGTCCTCAATCAAGCCTAAGTATCCCGGTCAGGGGCTGCACCGCGGGACCTTAAGGTTTGGGGTACTTGGTTTGGCGCGCATGTCCTAGACCAAGTCTAAGTACCCTGGGCGTCGGCTAAGCCGCGGGGTATTAGGATTTTAAAGTTCTTGGCCGAGTAGGTCCCAAACCAAACCTAAGTACCCCGGGCATCAGCTGGACCGTGGGGCATTAGGGTTTTAGACTACTTGGACGGGCGCGTAGGTTCCGAACCAAGCCTAAGTACCCCGGGTGTCGGCTGGACCGCAGGGTATTAGGATTTTAGATTACTTGGAAGGGCGCGTAGGTCCCGAACCAAGCCTAAGTACCACCTTTGTCATTTTGAAAGAAGCATCCCATTTTGTTACTTGATTTTGCTGCAAGCGCACAGAGAGACACAGACAGTTGCACTAAAGAAATTGCAAATCTTACCGAGACAAAAAGGACCGGGGACCTCATTCAATCTGAGACCCCCCGCATTTCTCTCTTGTTTTTCAGCAGCTATTCTTCCAGGCCTCGTGGGTTCTTCCTAGACTCGGTCTTGACCTCGCCATTGTAGCATCTTCGTGAAACTAGCTGATCCCCATGGACTTCCACCACTCGATCGCCCACCGGGAACTTAATCTTCTGGTGGTATACAAAGACCACCGCCTGGAAAGTATTGAGCGTTGGTCGACCCAGGATGGCATTATAGGAGGAAGGCGCACCCACAATTAAGAAAGGTGTCCTACGAATCCTTTCGAGCCTATCGCTGCCCAGCGAGAGTGACAAGGTAATCTGCCCCAATGGTTGTATGCGGTATCCCGTGAAGCCGAACAAGGGGGTTGAGACGGGGACTAGTTCATCCTCGTCTATTTGCATCTGCTCCCAAGCCGCTCTGTACAGGATATTCATGGAACTTCCCGTGTCTATGAAGATGCGCTTTACCTCATAATTGGCGATGTGGGCCACGATCACTATGGCGTCCTCATGGGGAGCTTCCACTTCTTCTAGATCGGATGACCCAAACGAGATAGTCGGGCTTGCCACCTAACTTCGACTTGTCCCGATGGAGTAGTTTTCCAGCCATCGGGTGTAAGATTTCCGGGCTCAGTTAGAGTCGCCCCCGGTAGGTCCTCCGAAGATGACCCCTACATGGTCCGAAGGGGGGCCCCGCAGAGGGGTTTTGCCCTTTTGGGGATCTCTCTCCAAGGAGAGGGATCTTCGAGGCGTGGGCCCCCGGCTTCTACCTCTGGATCGCGATCGGGACCGCGGTCGGCTTTCGTTTTCCCCTGCAAGCCGTCGACGAGGGGAAGGGCTTCGTCGTGGTGACCTTCGGTGATACCCTGACTTATTCCATTTCCTCCGAGGTTTGGTTTCCGCTTCTTCCATGAACTTTTTCTTCAGGGCATGACACTCTTCTGTGGAGTGAGTCGAACTGCCATGATAATTGCAATACTTGGGCGCTGCCTCCGGCTGCTCGGTGTCTACTGTTTCCACCAGCCGACGCCTACTAGCCCAGTGGTCCTTTCCTGGCAGCAGGTCTTTTCCCCGTGATGGAGCCGGAGGCTCCTTCCTGTCTGACCGAGGGGCTGCGGGAGGAGGAGGAGCTCTAGCTGGATCTTTGCACTAGGTGTACTGTATTTCCTCTACATTGACATGCTTGACTGAGCATCCTAGCAAGTCATCAAAACTGACGGGGGGCTTCCTCACTAAGGACCGAAAGAAGTCCCCTTCCGCGAGTCCTTGGGTGCAGGCGCTGATGAGTATCTCCAATGTCGCGCTGGGTACATCCTGCGCCACCCCGATTGAACCGCTGTATGTACTCCTTGAGCGGTTCTTTAGGCTTTTGCTTAAGAGCGAACAGACTGAGTGCTGTTTTCTGATAGCGCCGGCTACTCGCAAAATGGTGGAGGAAGGCCATCTTGAACTCCATGAAGGAGTTGATGGAACCCTGTGGCAACCTCTGAAACCACTGTTGCGCTGCTCCAGACAAAGTGTTCAAAAACACCTGGCACTTCACCCCGTCCGTATATTGGTGCAGAAGTGCCGCATTCTCGAACTTACAGACGTCATCCTCCGAATCCGTCTTCCCGTCATACTCAGGGATCCTCGACCTGTGGAACTGCTTTGGCATGGGGTCCTTGACAATCTCGGAAGAGAAAGGGGTAGAAGGAGTTTTCAGAAAGATCTTGGGTCCATCCTTCCTCCCCGGTCCCTCCTCCTGCCTCTGGGCGCTAGAGGCCACCAAATGGGCCTTTACCCTTCTCCAGGGGATTCTTTTTGAGGGCCTTGGGCTGCGCCGTCCTGTCATCCCACAGGGGTCACAGATCTTCGGGAGTGCGAGACGGAGACTCTGGGGATCTCCTCCCTCCCTGGACTCGCTGGTGGTGGGGCAGCCTGTTCGATGTGGTGCTGCTCCATGGCTTCTTTGATGGCGCTGGCCACCAAGCGATCAAATTCCTCTTGCGTGAGGGTGAGGGGTTGTTCCTCCTGTCCTGTCATCGACCCTCCTTCAGGTGCTTTGTTGATTTTCCCACAGACGGCGCCAAATTTGTTCCGGAAGGAGTCGTCGGCGATGACCAGTCACTGAGGCTCAGCCCCGGCGAGGATGACTTCGTCGCTGAGGAACTCGGGGGTCCTGTGAAAGTAGCACAAGCGTTAGGGAGGCACGCCAACAGGGGTCCGGCGGAGTCCACTCTGACGCTCAAGTTAGTAATTTGTCTGGTTGGTAATGAGAAAGAAAGATAGTATGCAAAAACGAGAGATCGTAACCCCCTAACCGGATGAGTTGAACTACCTTTTATACTGGTGTCGACTGACTGATCGTGCCCCCTTTAGCGGCGCCACGTTGCCGAGATTCAGGTCGCACCCCTGCTTTCGGGGGTAAAGGGGCATCCTTTGAAATAGTATACGACATTATCTTTCTATTTGAGGCACTCGGGGCTCCCGAGGTCGGCTGCTGTGAGAACTCCACCTCCCGAGGTGAGCTCGGGGGTTGTTGGGTGCAATATCTCCTGAAGTACTCTTGGGGCCTTACCTTCCCAAGCACACCCCTGAACGGGGGGGGGGGGGGGGGGGGGGGGGGGGGCTAGGGCCCGAGGGGAGAGGTTAAGTCGTGTCCTTGGCTTCTTCATCCCTTGTGTCGGGCACGGGCTATCCAACCCCATCACAGCCTAAGACTACGATCACGTATTCTTTCCATTCAGCAAAATTTGAACCAGTTAATGTTGGGATGGTATTAATGTTGGCAGTTACAGATTGCGCTGAAATTAAAAAAAAGAAAAAATTTATTTAAGCTCACGATTTAACTAAAGCCAAGAACATATATATAATAAAATTATGCAAATAAATAAAATTTTAAATGCATATAAATGGGCTCCTTATGAGATACCACATACAACATTGCATTTTAATGTGTAGATTAACATAGAATTTGTTAGCGACACTCTCTGATATAACTCAACCTTTAATTGGCCACATAATGTGTCTTCCTTTGGGCCAACCCATTGTGTACAAAATATGAAACTTTATATGAGTTATATTTTGGTCCATAACTTACAACAACTTTAATTTGCCACGCAATATATTTTCCTTTAGGCCGACATATTTTGTGCATGATCAGAACAAAATAAATTATGTTCAATAATTGTAAACTATCTTGAACATATATCTGATATAAAAGCAACCTTCCTTTGGGCCGATTGCTCTAAGCATAGATATACGTCTACCAACACAAAATACACTAAACCAACCTAAGGTGCCTTCCTTTGGGCCGATACAATAGTTCAATTTAGTAGCACGTTGTGTAGATAGACCTAAGAAAAATCTAGAAACTTTAACCGAACAAATAATTTCTTAATCAGCCTTAATACCTCCAAATTAAACTTATGAATTGATTAATACCATATGATAATTAATTGATTTAACCCAATCAATTATCTTAATCGATTCAAAAACTTATTATATGCGATTTTAGGATCATTGTTTAATGTCATCTGATTAATGTCAAATACACTTTCATGTCAAACACAATTGATTAATTGATATTAAATAACGATACAATTAATCCCAACCATGAAAAGTACTCAAATCGATTCACACACACCTGCATGCCAATCTTAATCGATTTGGATTAATCATAATCGATTAGGAATTGTGACATGGAAGTCAATCGATTTAAAATGAATCGAATCGATTAACGAAATTTCCTAATCGATTTGACGCATTTAATCGAATATATATATATATATATATATATATATATATATTGAATCGATTAATAATCGATTCTTTAAGGCTTTTAATTGATTAGGAAAGCTGATCAACAACTGATCTGTTGCAAGTTTAAGGCTATGAATCGATTGAAAAAAAATCTCAATCGATCCGAATATCTTCAATTAATTGATCGATTCCAATTATTTCAATTCGTTATTTTAGACTTAATAATTAATCGATTGACCGACCAAATCAATCGATTGAACTATCACAATTTAACCTAAAATTAGGTTAACCGCGATGGTTCTTTCGTCATTTTTTATAAACTTGGAAAACAAATTTAACCTAGAATTTTCTTTTACACGCTTTTCGACGATCAATAATTATATTATACTAGGAAAACTTAATCTAGCATACAAACAATAAATCGACGAAAAAACTTAAACTTTATTGCTATAGAAACGATGAAACAAAATCAAGGCTCTGATACCAATTGATAGAACATTGTGTTTTCTCTTAATCGCATGACTTCTAGAAACCAAATAAGAACTCGGAGAGAAAACATAATATATATAAGTATGGATATATTGTTTCATCGAATCATGACATAATTTAAATAAAAGGCATAAACCGAAAGACAAAGAACCTGATTGATTAGCCATCGTCTTTGTCGTGGCGTCTTCGGCTTGATCCCTGTGGAAGAAAATGCAGCGGAAAGAAGAAGAATCTTCCAAGGGGCTTAGGGTTGACGGCGTCGTAAAGTTTCTTGTCAATGAGGAACAAGAAATTAGGTTAAGATAATCAAAATACCTAAACCCTTGGGAACCTCCCCTTTATATAGAAATCCAATCTATTATCAGTTAAAGTGTCTTAGCTCAAGTGGTAAGCATGGAGACATATGTTGCCTGAGGTTTCGGGTTCGAGTCCTCTTAGCGACTAATATTTATTGACTGTGATATTATTGTCAATAATATGCGGGATATTATTTCAATAATTATGCTCTTATCAATCAGTGGTACTATGCCTCCAGAAATCCCGGAAGGGGGTTTCTGATAAAGGGGACCATTGGGGCTAGTCACTATAATAAGTTTACCCATTCCAATTAAAGTCCCCACGGGGATCCGGAGTGGTTAGTGCATGGGGGTGTTGTCTAAGAGGTCCTGGATTCGAGTCGCGCGAGGCGCACTGGATTAAAACTCTGGGCGTTTGGTGTATCAATTCTCGGCCCAACTGTACACTAATTACTCCGGGGATCATGATTTACCTCTCTCATGATGGCCTTGGGACGGGAGCGTTGGGGCGAGCGATTTCGCCTTTTGTCCAATCTGTTATTAACCCATAGATAATAACAGATTGGTCTAAAGGGTTCTATACATTGAACCCGTATCTAATAATCTGAAACCTAATAAACATAAGTTAGATCACTTTAAGAGCTCAGATTGTATTTACATGTGCAACTTACAAATAAACCCGCCTAATAGGGATAATAATAATATCCAACAGTAAAAACCTAAATTTGCCATGCTTACCTGAAGATGGCCACCCAAGTTGATACGATCAGGAAGAACCCATTAACGATCAATCTTGAGCCTTGATCTCGAGAAACTGTTCCTTGATCTTCAGTGAAGTAGCCCCCTTGTCGAAGATTAGCAAACAGTCGAAGTCTTTGGCTTGGGAAGTGGAGATCGTCGGTGCAGAATCTATAGCAGCGAAGGTGGGAGGAAGAAGAAGACAGGTAGGCTCTAACATGGCCTCGATCGTGTTTGAGTTGATAAAATTTTAACCCAACCCACTTAAATTATTTGGCGGGACGGGTCAATCCAATGAGCCCAACCCAAATTGACAACTCTAGGTGTTAGCTAGGTTTAGGGAATAAAAATATATATAGATAATAATAATAATGAATTTATAATTTAAATCTTTTTCTCAATTAATTAATATTTCCAATAAAAAGGCTTCTCTTTTATCCTATTTATCCCCAAAGGCTCTAGAAAATTTCAGAAATTTTTTTAAAAATTTTCAAAAAAAAAACTACAAGGTTATTTCCTGATTTATTCTCAGGATTTATTTGTCGTATTTTAGACTAATTTTAGAGATGGAATTAAATATTCCGTCTCTAATTTTAGTGACAAATATTAAACTTACATTTCTATGTTTAGCGAAGGAATTAAAATTCTATCACTAAGTTTAGGGATGGATATTAAATTTCGTCGCTATTAGCGATGGAAAGTTAAATTTTGTCACTAAACGACGTCAGCAACTCATTTTAAAGCGATGATAATAATCGTTCACTAATCAATCGCTATGTTCAATTAGTGACCGGTCCATTGCTAATAAAATGTTTTTTTTCTTGTAGTGTCTAATCTGCAATATGCATTATTCTAAGCCATTAGACATTTGTCTAAACATGTCAGTAACCTAATTAATACTCTAATTTAAATTCTCTGTAAAAAACTTTAAAATTAATAATTTATGACGTAGCTGAACTACTACTCAAATGATAGACTTATATCAATTGGCAAGGATTTGAGTTGTGACTGTGACAAATAATCCTCCCATTTAGAGGGTCTCTTCATTTCACCCTAGGGATGGTGATAAGGGACGCTTGGTATAAACGTTATCACATTTTGCATCACTAATATAGGTGGATTTATTCAGGATTAAATAGTTTGATCACTTGAGTACATTGCCATTATATTTGGATGTTTGCAAAGTCGTACATATATATGATTCAAACTCTCAACGTAAGATGAGTGTTGTTTGTGTAAGTCACTTCCCTTTAATACAATTAATCCACACAAGTATCGAAGTCAGAAATGTCTTTAAGGACACTTTGATTAACTACTTATTTAGTCGATTAATGGAGATATGATCAACTCTCTTGTACCACAATATTGAGAACTTCTCATTAACAATATCATATTTGTACCATATATGCAAGGAGTTAATTGAGATGATAAGATCTTACCCATCAATAAATATTATTGAAGAGTGAAGCATATTACATAGAAAGCTAGGAATCTATCCTAAGAAAGAATTTATCTAAGGAAATATAAATTAGGCTAATTGACAGTTATATTAGCTAATATATATACAAATATAAAATGAAAGAAAGAAGAACACTGATTTTTTGCAAATGAATACTCATGGTAAAACAAAGTACGTTATATTTTTGTAGACAAAGGATCGTCAATGTAGCGGGAATACTAAAGGCTTTGGTCTTTTGGGTTATTACTTATCACTAGTCACTAATCACTTTGGAAATGATGAGGATAAATGGGTAATTACACAATTATATAAAAGTTGCTACACATTGTAGTAGCTACTTGTTTAGTAGCTACAACAATTTTTAGTAGCTATCAAAAGTTGCTAGATGTTGTAGCAGCTACTTGTATAGTAGCTGCTACAACATGCAGCAGCTACTATACAAGTAACTGCTATAAATTGTAGTAATTACTTTGAGATATTTACTATGTTGCAGTAGCTACTAGTTGAGTAGGTATTACAACATGTAGCAGCAAACTACTATCGCTATCACATTGTAGTAGTCATTGTCAAGTAGCTCTTACAATGTGTAGCAGAAGAGCTATACATTCACTTTGATGTTATAGAAGTTACTGTCTAGTAGCTGCTACAACGTAGAATATACTTTTAATTTTATGTTATAGTTACTTGACAAAGTAAAATGTATCAAAACAATGACAATAACATATAAACACAATAACTTGAAATAGTAGTATATTACAATGCCCAATCAATGTGCTTAAGATATTCAACTATTTAGGCCAAAAGAGAATCTAATAAGACCTATGACCCCAACACTCTGAAATAACATATTTATTCTTCATTACTAATTTGTAGAGAATCTAATTGTTGTTTTATCTCTTCCAATGCATCTTTCGGTTTTCAAAATTTTTCAGTCTTCGATTATTTTCTCTCTGAGTTTAAACTTGATACTATATGTGAAGCTGCACATAAACTTTCATTTCCACTCAGAGGTAGGTGCTACACTTCTATCAAAGTGTGCTTTAAAAGCTCTTTTTGCCTCCTCTTCACTCTCGAGGAATTGTTGTATAGCTCCCATAAAACGATCAACTTATTTAGATACTTCTATCCATGTGTTATAAACACTCGGCTAATGCCCAATAAAAATGACTTATGTTTTCTCGTACATTAAATACATCATTTAGAATAATGTATAAACAATAGATTTGGATTAGAGGGAATTATAATTTAAAATTAACTGACTTACCATTGAATAAAATGTAGGAAATAATGTTTAGCTAGTTTCCTGCAAATGATATAACCCAAAAAATTAAAATTTATCAAAAAAAAGAAAAGGATTACTAATAAAAAAATTATACAGATAGAAAAATATACACAGGAGGTGGAAGGGCATACAATCGAGAATAGAGGTGTGGAAGCTGCAGCATTGGCTTTGTTTGCAATGCTTGTTTGGGGAGCTTGTGTAGCAGCTATTATACAAGTAGCTGCTACAATGTATAGCAGATGGTGTTGAGTAAAGCAAGTTTAACATTGTAACAACTATGGTTTTGTAGCTTGTAGCAACTATTTTCCAATAGTTGCTACAACGAGCTAGTTCAGTGAGTTTCAATTTGTAGTATCTACTTGTATAGTTTCTACAATGTGTAGCAGCTACTTTGAAGTAGCTGCTACAACATATTTAAGCAGAGCTACTGTCGCTTTGACGTTGTAGCATCTAATTTGAGGTAGCTGCTACAACTTCCTATAAGCAGCGCTACTGTCACTTTCACATTGTAGTAGCTGCTACAATATGTAGCAGCAGACTTAATTTTTCTATCTTCGATAATTTCATTCTCTAGCACAACTACATGTTCGTAACCCTAGCAGACCTACTATTGAGCAGCTGCTACACATTGTAGCAGTTACTTTGCAGTAGGCCTTGTACGTTGTAGCATCAACTGTCATCCTAAAGTCTAATTAAAAATTTGCAAGGTAGTAGGATCAAGGTATCCCAAATAAAAATATTGAACAAGGAGAAAAACAAATAGCGAAGTGGAAGGGCTTACAATCGAGAATGGAGAGGTGGGAGCAGTTTCTAGAAGGGCTTTGTTTGCGGTTGTGGATCTTCCAGCACATTTGAGAAGAAGCTTGTAGGTGAATTTCCTACTTAGTTTGCAGTGCCTATGCTATGCTTGTGGCAGACGGCTCGGAACAACCGTTGATGGTAAAGGAAGGAGTAATAGTGACGAAAGACGCCGGCGAACTAAGGAGCAAGAGCTACGGAAGACGTCGGGCGAATGAAGGCACGAGACGGAGGGAAATTTACGTTTGAGGTCGCACACAAGTGAGGGTTTTGAATAGAGCACGAAAGGGGAGAAAGAACAAAAAGGAATTTTTTTTAATACTCCAAAATCGATCTAGCAGTGCCACATGAGTGTGTCGCTCATGACGCGTCGAACAGGATATCATTTCTGAATTAATTCTATTATCTCCTAACTTAAGTGATATTCTAAACGGGCTCACTTAAAGCCTAATCACTTTATCCACTTTAAAATGTCATACAAATTCAGTTTAAATCCTAAAAAATTCCTTAAAACTTTAGAAAATTCTATGAGATAATTTCTTAATTAACACTTATTATTATTATTATTTAATTGTCATATCTAATGCGCATGATAACTCTAAAGCTCAAGTTAGTATGAGAGCTATGAGAAAATGAAAGTAATGGAGCAGTGAAAAGGTCAAGATGATTGTAAGACCTCACTTTCTCCATTTGTGTCGAGATGGACTCTTATGTTGCCCAAAATCTCGGTATAAATGGATATGTTACCCATGTTTCTAAGGATAAATTGTTGGAACCTGGATGGCTAGAGAGGGGGGGGGGAATATAGCCAACTACTTGGACCTTGACACTTATCGAATTTCTGCACTTAGATTTGTTAGTAGCACAGCGGAAGTAGCAAACACAGAGTGTGCAGAAAAATAGAAAATGAAAGCAAACTAACACAACTAGCAAGATCGCTAACAAGGAGGGTTTACAAGGTTCGGGGATAACTTGCCCCTACTCCTTGGCATGCCCGTAAGGTGGGCGATCCCTTGATCGTCGGCAGATCAAGCCCCGGTGAACACCGGATAGAAAGCAACCTCCTTCTCGGTGGAGAAACCTCTCCACAGCGTTTCAATCAAGGATATAGTTTTAAGCACAATGAAACACAAGAAAGATCTTACTTAGCACTTAGCAAAGACAAGAACACAGCAAGCTTTTCCCGAGCTCCACCCAGCGACGATCTCACGCAAGAACCCTTTCCCCGTGTCTTCTCGCTATCGGACTCAAAGCCTCTTGTTCCTTCCTCCAAGCGCTCAAGTAAGGGATGGTTGCTTCACTGATTACAGATGCTTGCTCAAGATGATGAAGCTTCAGAACACACAAGCAAGATGTGGAGAACACCAACGCGCAGCAAGAACAAGCCAGAAAATCGTTTCGCAAAAACTTCTACTCTGCTCTTCTCCACTACGCCTTTTGTTTCTCCACTGAGCACAGGTGACACCATCTCACAGCAGCCTCCAGCTGCTTACCTGCCAACGCCAGCTACCACTGAGCTCTCCCTGGACTCCCTCCAGTCAGCAGTTCCAGTCTGCAGCTCCAGCCGTTGCAACCTGAGATGGAAAATGGACAAACCTGCTCCAAGGAAAGGCCTCCATTGACTCTCCTTGAGTGTTTGAATCCTCCCCTGTCACCTGCAGCTTAATCTGATCATTAGAGCAGTATATCAAACAGAAAATCAAGCATCAGAGATGAAGCGCAGAGAATCGGATACGTTCAGACGCGATCAGAGCGCCTGACAGTGCATTTTGAATTAAAGTGTTCGGTCACCGGACCGATCAGAGAGCCACCTGATTGGTCACCAGACCGATCAGGCTGGGTTCAGACCAATTAGACTCCATCCTGATCGGCCCCCAACGCTCAATCAGAAATCGCGATTTCTCTGGGACTCTCCTGGACCGATCACCAGACCGATCCCAGGTTGTGGATCGATCATCAGACCGATCCACCCCTTTGCTGGGCGATTTCTGAGCTTCACAGTCCAAACCTCCTGATCGGTCACCGGACCGATCAGGTCATGACCAGACCGATCAGACTCCGTCCTGATCGATCATAGTGAGGAACTCGCGATGCTGGATCATTCTCCAGAACGATCTGCACAGTGATCCAGATCGGTCACCAGACCAATCAGGAGCAGATCAGCAGGGGAACTCAACCTCACTGTGTGCTCCCTGATCGGTCACCGGACCGATCAGAAGCCAAGCAGTGGGTGAAACGCATACTCCCTGATCGGTCACCAGACCGATCAGTCATCGCTAGATCGGTCACCAGACCGATCCACGAAGGAGCATCGTGCCAACTCCCTGATCGGTCACCAGACCGATCCAGGGGCTCCAACCTAGCCCTCCAAGCTAGGGTTTCATCCAACCTAGCCCTCCAAGCTAGGACCTGACCCTCCAAGCCAGGATTTTTCACCTAACCCTCCAGTTGGGACTTTTCACCTAACCCTCCAAGTTAGGACTTTTCACCTAGCCCTCCAAGCTAGGACTTTTCACCTAACCTTCCGAATTAGGACTTTTCCACACCTAGCCCTCCAAGCTATGACCTGACCCTCCAAGCCAGGATTTTTCATCTAACCCTCCAAGTTGGGACTTTTCACCTAACCCTCCAAGTTAGGACTTTTCACCTAGCCCTCCAAGCTAGGAATTTCCACCCAACCCTTCCGAATTAGGACTTTTCAACAACTAGCCATCCAATCTAGGATTTTCCATACCTAACCCTCCAGGTTAGGATTTTCCAACACCTAGCCCTCCAAGCTAGGATTTTCCATAACATACCTAATCCCCGATCAGGACTTAACCATAATCATAATCATCAACCTAAACTAAAATCGATGTCAACACCAAAACAACAATCAGGATTAAACTGCATCAACATAAATGACTACGTTGTCTATGTCCTTCAGGAGGTAATTGTAAGTACCCCTGGTTGATTTTGATGTGATCAACCAATTTAAGTTAGGTCCTGGTATGTTTAATCCCTCTGCTAAGTGTGCAGGAGCTTAGGTACGGAGGAAGTCGAGCGTAAGACGTAGCAGACGAGAAGGATTGTGCGGGGAAGTGAGCCGACGGGCTTGGTACAATCCGAGGGACGCGGAAGCTGCGGAAGAGTACACCGGTGGATCGAGAAGGACGTACGTGACGCCCGAGGGACGGGAAACCGGGAGGAAGCACGCTCGAGGGGCGAAAGGCCAGAGTCGGGTTATGGTGAGCCTAACTCTGGTTGGCCAGAAATCACCCAGAAGATGAACCAAAAGACTGGTCAGTTTGACCAAGTCAAATAAGACACCTGAAACAAAAAGAATTTAATTTGTTGCTGCGAAGATTTGAACCAGCAACCTCGCCGACATATATCACCAACCTTACCGACTGAGATAAGGAAGAGAAGTGATTGAAATTGTTGCGAGCAGATGATAAAGTTATTTATCTGTTGCGAGCAGAAGACAAAGTTATCTCTTAAAGGATAACTTTATCCTTTAATCAAATCCAATGGATGCAGTTTAATCCCATCCAAGATCAACCATCCAGATTACATCCATGGATCAACGGCCAAGAGAAAAGTGATCAACAATCAACAATCCAGATTTATTCTCTTAGGCTATAAATAGACTTAGAGGTTTTGCTTTAGAAATCAATCATTTTATTCATTCTTATAAAATCTCTAGCGTGCTATTTTTGTAAGGCTTCTCCGCCAGAAGGAGATTTTTATTGAGCGTCCACTGCCTTGGAAGCAACGTTCTTAGTTGCGACCAAGTTTCTTTTTTTAAAGACGAGTGCCTCCACTTTTATATATTTTTTTTAACCGTCTATTCACCCCCTCTAGCCGGTCCAACCTGATCCAACAAGTGGTATCAGAGCTAAGGTCGCCGCAGAAGGACTAATCGCCGACTGCAGCAATTTCAAGAAAATGGTTGGAGTCGTAATCTACCCACCGAAGTTTGAGGGGGAGTTCGCGATGTGGAAGCGCCGAATGCAGGTATTTTTTAAAACTGATATTGAATTGCTAATAATTATGAAAAATGGTTTTTCAGTTCCTAAAGACAACAACGGCAAGGATAAAGAAATAGAGTCGTGGACCAAGAAGGAGAAATCAGACTTTGAAGCAAACAGCAAAGCTGAATTTCATCTACTAGCCGTTCTTCCCACGCAAGAAGTTAACTGCATCGAGAATTACAACTCGGCAAAAGAGCTCTGGGAGAAATTCCTGGAATTGCATGAAGAAAAGAATAAGAAATCAGACATCGCCGCACTGAACACAAGGAAGATCCAACTCGACGATGAGTCCTCGTCAGAAGAGTCGGAAGGTCAAGAATACGCGGGACTTGCGTTGATGGCAAATCATCAAGAAGGGAGTACTGATGAAGGGGGAGAGACGTCAGAAGAAAGCGATGACGAAAGAGGAACCTCGCTTTTCGAAAGCGACCCGGTAAGTGAGGTTTGTTTTCTTCCTCATGATCAGTTATATGCTGGAGTTAAAGCTTTGCTCAAATCTAATTGTAGATTAGAAAAAGAAAATTTAAAATTAAAAAATGAATTAACACTTTCATCCTCGTCTGAAATTTTGAAAAATGAAAATGATAATTTGAAAAACTTGGTGCAAAAATTAGAACTTGATATTGCATATTTACGCCAAAAGAAAAATTACTTTCCTGATAATTTAAATTGGTATTTTAAAAATCATAAGGGATAATTTAAAAAGGTGCCCAAAAGCTATATTCCGCCTAAATTTTTAATTAATCCTGTAGACATGAACTTATTTTGGGTTCCTAAATTTGTATTAAACTGATAATTTTTTTTAGTTATTATATATGTGCGCATTTTGTTTCTCTAATAAAAATTATATCTTTATTTTTTTATACACAATTATGCTGTCTATCTACTGGAACTTTTTTCAAAATTTTTCGAATATTTTTTTCCCTCGAAATTTGAAATTAAGAGTTTAGGGAAAAGACTCATTACAATTTTTTTTCAAATTTTTTGAAGTATTTTTTCCAATTTTTTAAAATTTACTCTTCAAGAACTCTTATGTGTTGGTCTGTCATTTTTGGACTTGATGAACAAATTTAAAACTCAAAATTTTTGTCCAAACTCATATCTTCATCTTCGACTTTAACAAAAATATTCAGATTCTTTTCAATTTTTTATGAATTGTTTATTGAAATATGTTTTTTTTATTTTTAAAATTCGATAGAAAAATATTTTGACTAGATCCAATTTTTTTGGATCTCCTCATCAGCTGTGGATTTTATCAAAAAAATTTAAATTTTATTTATATCATTTTTTTACAAAAAAAATGGAATTAACTTTGAAAAAAATATGCCATTTTAAATTTGAAAAATCTGTGGTAACGCGATTTTTTTTTCACTTAGAATATTTTTTATCGCACTCAAAAATTTTCTTCCCTAATTATATTTTTCCATTTTTTGATGTGATCAAAGGGGGAGGAATAGTATTAAGTTAAGGGGTAGAATTTTAAATTATTCTAAATTAAATTTTTTTAACTTAAACTGTTTACATTATTATACATTTACATTATTATGCATGTTTTTTTTATTTGTTTACCCTAACTTAACTCTGATTGATGCACATCAAAAAGGGGGAGATTGTAAGTACCCCTGGTTGATTTTGATGTGATCAACCAATTTAAGTTAGGTCCTGGTATGTTTAATCCCTCTGCTAAGTGTGCAGGAGCTTAGGTACGGAGGAAGTCGAGTGTAAGACGTAGCAGACGAGAAAGATTGTGCGGGGAAGTGAGCCGACGGGCTTGGTACAATCCGAGGGACGCGGAAGCTGCGGAAGAGTACACCGGTGGATCGAGAAGGACGTACGCGACGCCCGAGGGACGGGAAACCGGGAGGAAGCACGCTCGAGGGGCGAAAGGCCGGAGTCGGGTTCGGGTGAGCCTAACTCTGGTTGGCCAGAAATCACCCAGAAGATGAACCAAAAGACTGGTCAGTTTGACCAAGCAAATAAGACACCTGAAACAAAAAGAATTTAATTTGTTGCTGCGAAGATTTAAACCAGCAACCTCGCCGACATATATCACCAACCTTACCGACTGAGATAAGGAAGAGAAGTGATTGAAGTTGTTGCGAGCAGATGATAAAGTTATTTATCTGTTGCGAGCAGAAGACAAAGTTATCTCTTAAAGGATAACTTTATCCTTTAATCAAATCCAATGGATGCAGTTTAATCCCATCCAAGATCAACCATCCAGATTACATCCATGGATCAACGGCCAAGAGAAAAGTGATCAACAATCAACAATCCAGATTTATTCTCTTAGGCTATAAATAGACTTAGAGGTTTTGCTTTAGAAATCAATCATTTTATTCATTCTTGTAAAATCTCTAGCGTACTATTTTTGTAAGTCTTCTCCGCCAGAAGGAGATTTTTATTGAGCGTCCACTGCCTTGGAAGCAACGTTCTTAGTTGCGACCAAGTTTCTTTTTTTAAAGACGAGTGCCTCCACTTTTATATATTTTTTTTAACCGTCTATTCACCCCCCTCTAGCCGGTCCAACCTGATCCAACAGTAATGACTACACTGTCGCATCCATCACATGAGGAAAAGACACAACAAACCATGTGGGGGTGCAAATCCGCCTAGGGAAACTAGGAGACTAAAGTGTTGAAGCTATTAGAGGTGAACCCTGAGCTGTTGGAGTCGAGACTTGATTTGTTTGAGTTAGGACTTGATCTATTGGAGTTGGACCCTAACTTGTGGGAGTTGAGACCTGATCAATTGGAGTTGGGACCCGGTCTGTTGAAGTTGGGCCATGATTTGTTAGAGTCGAGACTTGATCTGTTGGAATCGGGATCTTATCTGTTGGAGTCAGACCCTGATCTGTTAGAGTCAGGACCTAATTTGTTGGAGTCGGGACATGATCTGTCATGTCCGGCTCCCACCTGTTTTGACTTTAGACCAGACAACTTAAGTCTTGATCCAACCTTGGCACATGTAGGCTCCTATACTCTCCTCATGTCCCCGGTGATATGGTGCAGCGGCAAGGTGACTAGTCGTCATCCAGGTATCCATGGTTCGATCCCCAACTACGACATATTTTATAGGAATTTTCCTTCCATATGGGCCACGAACCCTGAGACGCTGGACTTCTGGACCACCACCGCAAGCGCTTCCCAATTTATCCTAACGCCCGGTAGAAAATTTTCGTAGGACTAGATCGATCATCTCAAGTTTACAAGTTACCTAATTCATTATTTTTCTTATACTCTCCTTGTCATAAATAAAAAATAATATTTCTAGAAAATAAATGAATATAATGTGATTACCAGTGACGCAACTAGCGTGGAATGCATAAGAGTGGTTCTGTGATTTTCAAAATCTTTTCGATGCAATTCATTAGCATTTGTATTAGTCGAGATAAAGACACTAAAAATATTAAAGAAAAAAAAAGAAAAAAATAATCAATGCTAACACATTTTTTTAAATAGTTCAAAATGCTAACATAGCTCCTCATTCTCGTTGCTCAAAAATCTCACTATCTTTCCCATTATTAAAAGTGAAGAAACCTTTAAAAAAACTTTTACAATAAAGAAAAAGAAGTATAATAAAAAACTTATATCACAAAACTTGTAAGAACATAGAGGTATAAATCTTAAACTTTAAATCCTAAAATTAAAATACTATAAAGGGAGAAAAAATACAAACAGGAAGAATAGTAGAGTGGCTTCTAAAAGTAGTACTAACTTGGATAAGTCAAATTTTAACTAGTTGATTGAAACATTGATCACAGAAATCGTATTATCTTTAGTTTACTCAACATCATTTTAATCGATTGAAATACATTCTAATCGACTCATCACTTGTAAGCTACATAACTTGATAAGATCACACACTTATCATCCGATTGATCATTCTAATTTTTGTCCTCTTGAACTTGGCTTACAAGTGATGAGTCAATTAGAATGGATTTCTTGATTAAAATGGTGTTGAATCAGCCTAAGATAGTATGAATTCTATGTGATTAATGTTTCAATTAATTGTTCTCAGAGTAATGATGCAGTGATAGAGCATCTTTTTAATTTTTCAAACATCTAAATATTGAATCTTTGACTTGACGAATTAACAGATGAATTTTCTTTAATGGGTGGTTGATCTAAGAACCTGTATTGATGAGTCATTCACTATGAGCACTTTCCGATTTATTTTGATGATTAATGAAAAATTTTTATGGGATTGATATTAATTTTTAAAAATAATTAAAATTAAAAATTAAATAACTATAACCACTTCGCCCTTTCCTTGCATGTGACAAAAAAGGCGAAATACTCGCCCCCAACACCCCCGCCTGCCCGCCTCAGGACCAACACAGAGGAGGTAAATCACGGTGGTTGAGAAGGCAAGAGAGGTTTGGGGGGGGGTGAGACTTTTTACACAGGGTGCAAGGATTTACGTCCTATCAACTCCGTGGCTTGAATCCAAGACCTCTAGTGATAATCTACTAACACTTTCTATCCCAGCTATGCCTGTAGAGGCTCACTCTTTACTTACATGAACTATGAATTGCTTATCTTCTTGAACATTATAGACTATGACTTGAGTTATTTTTTATCAATACAATTTTTTTCCCAACCATATGATTTTCAAAAACTTATCATTTTCAAAATATTTTTTCAAAAACTTGTCTTCTAATGTTGAGCTATATTTTAAATCTTAAAGTTATTATGGACTTAGCTGGGTCTTTTCCCTAGAAAAATATAAACCTCTAGTTCTAAACAGTCAACATCTCACAAGCACATTAGGATTACCTTACTTGTGATTGCAAACACTTAGGTTATGTTTGGTGAGAGGTAACAGTGTTGTAATGTAATCAGGATTACATTACAAGATTGATTACTTTATTTGGTATAGTTTTAAAATTATAATGTAATATAATATTCATTACAAAAGTTAAGTAAAATTTTATAATATGGATTACAAAACTAACAATATGAAATTCTGGATTACATTCTAGGGGCAATTACATTATAGACTTGATTACATTATCCCTAATCAAACATAGTGTTAGAATAGTGTGAGATGCTTAGTGATCCTGTCGACAAGCGAAGATGGTTCTCACTCGATTGACTCAGTTTGACCAAGATGTCCTCGGTTGTGCTATTGGGTGAGTCGGGGTCGGGCTTGACAACTAATAGGACACAGATGGCTCAGATCGGACCAAAACAAGAGCACACAATGGAGGAAAGTTTCAAATGCCAGAACCCCTTTTTGATGCACCAAGGGGAGCTTTATATAGGGGAGGAGAAGACCTCAATATTGTTAGGGTTGTCCTATCTCATTAAGAGTTGATCACCTGACATACTGAACTTTTGGCAGCCTTAATCACTCTATGAGACTATCACAGCCGCCTGACAATCTGTCCAAGATGTCCCCTCTGATCCTAATTAATATTTGCGGCTTTGTCAGGTCATGATTACGATAGATATCTTTTCCTCATAATGGGAAGATTTAGGAAATCTTATTGCTGTTGAGGCCATTCGATCACTCGGGATCACTTGACCGGGCAACTGCGGGTTTACCAAATCCCGACCAGGCAGGTGAAGATGGTCAATCAGATAAGTCAGGCTTCTCTACTGCTCACGTTCTTAGAACGGTCCCAAGGTGCCCGACCCAGGGTGCCCGACCGAGAGCTCCCGACCAGGAGGACCACTCTATACTAAGTGCTCCCTTTTCCAGGGGGGCTCGACAAGTGCTTCCAACTTGGCCCGACCAAACATCCCCGACCGATGACTCCCGACCGGGAACATCCGATCGGATATCATTGACCGACCCCCAGCCTGAGTAACCTCGAACTCTGACCACTCAAGCTGGATCAGCGTCGGGTATACCCGCCTATCCTGGCCTGACCAAGACTTGACTCAACCAGCTTTGCCTAACCAAGACGTGATCCGACCGGGCTCCCGACTGACTTATAGAAACTACCCGACCAAGCCTCCCCTTCAAGTCTAGTCGAAGGAGGCGAGGAGTCCGACTGACTAGGCTATTCGCCCGGTCGGATGACCATGACTTCGTACCCCCGGGTCTCATCACGGCCTTCAAATCTTTGTTATTAAATGTCGAATCTGTTGGTGCAGTCTGACCCTGATTGTTGTTTTGGTGTTGACACCGATTTTAGTTTAGGTTGATTAGATGATTATGATTAAGTCCTGGTCGTGGACTAGGCATACTTAGTGGGACTAGGTTTGATGAAAGCCTGGCTTGGAGGGTCAGATCCTAGCTTGAGAAGCTAGGTTGGGAAAAGTCCTAGCTTGGAGGGCTAGGTGGATGAAATCCTAACTTGGAGGGTTAGGTGTGGAAAAGTCCTAGCTTGGAGGGCTAGGTGGATGAAATCCTAACTTGGAGGGTTAGGTGTGGAAAAGTCCTAGCTTGGAGGGCTAGGTGTAGAAAAGTCCTATCTTGGAGGGCTAGGTGGATGAAATCCTAACTTGGAGGGTTAGGTGTGGAAAAGTCCTAACTTGGAGGGTTAGGTGTGGAAAAGTCCTAGCTTGGAGGGCTAGGTGTGGAAATTCCTAACTCGGAGGGTTAGGTGATTGGAAATCCCGGTGAGTGAAGCCGGGTCCTGGTGAGTGAAGTCAGGTTGACTGAAGTCCTGGTGAGTGAAGCTGGGCACGGAGTCTTGGTCCGAGGGACTGAGCACGAGTCAAGGGAGGCTGGGAGCCAGTTCTCTTGACTTAGAGTGGGTTTGGCCTTGCCCGGATCGGTCTGGTGACCGATCAGGGAAGTTGGCACAGAGTTCCCTCGTGGATCGGTCTGGTGACCGATCCAGCGATGTCTGATCGGTCTGATGATCGATCAGGGAGTATCCAGTAACTTTAGCAAACCTACCGTTTGGCTCCTGATCAGACTGGTGACCGATCAGGGAGCATACAGTGAGTTTAGAAAACTTTCTGGGCGGCTCCTGATCGGTTTGGTGACCGATCAGGGAGAGGTCAGTGGGTTTTTGGTAGAAACCTTGAACGATCAACCTGAACGATCAACTGTCGCGAGGTTTCTCACCCTGACCGATCAGACTGGAGCCTGATCGGTCTGGTGACCGATCAGTAGTGTATTTCAGGTGGGATTGTGGCAAGCAGATTTCTGGATCGGTTTGGTGACCGATCTGGTGACCGGTCAAGATGACCGATCATACGAGCTTGCGATCCCAGGTTTCTCACTGGGGACCAATCAGGCTGGAGCCTGATCGGTCTGGGATCATTCTAATCGGTCCGGTGACCGATCACTTTAATTCAAACGCGCTGTCAGACGCTCTGATCACGTCTGATCGCACTCTAATTACTATTGATACTTGTTCTGCTCTCTATGATGTTTGATCTTCTGTTGATTTGCTGCCCTAATGAGCTGCTGAGTGTGCAGGTGACTCAGGGACCATCCATGGAGAGTCAAACTTGATATTTCGCTACAGCAGGTTTGTCCGTTTGCTTCTGCAGGTTGCTACGTCCTCTGGCGCGAGCTGCAACGGGTGTGGAGCTGATGACCTGGGGCTCGACTGGAGGGGATTCAGTGAGTCCAGAGGAGGTCAGGGGTAGCTGGCTACTGCAGCTGAGCAGCTGGGAGCTGCTGTAGAGGAGCGTGTGACCTGGCGATGGAAGCTGGTTAAGTTGTGTAGCGGAGAAGAGCTGAGAAGAGTTTTTGAAAAAGTGCTAGAGTTCTTGTTCTCCAACATCGAATAGCTACTGCTTTACACTTGTGTGATTACTCTACTGTGAATCTTGAGCAACCTTGTGATACTTGAGCACTTGGGAAGAAGAAACAAGAAGCTTGGTGAGTCCATCAGCAAGAAGACACGAAGAAGGGAGTTCTTGCGTGAGATATGTGTTGAGTGGAGCTCAATGAGAAGTTTGCTTGTGTTCTTGTGGTTCTAAGTGTTCAGTAAGATTCCTTCTTGTGTTTCTTGTACTTAATACTTCATTCATCTTGAAACGCTGTGGAGAGGTTACTCCACCGAGAAGGAGGTTGCGTTCTATCCAGATTTTCCAGGGCTTGATCTGCCGACGATCAAGGGATCACCCACCTTAAGGGCACGTCAAGGAGTAGAGGCAAGTTATCCCCGAACCTTGTAAATCCTCTTGTTAGCGTTTTCGTTTGTCTTTCATTTCTGCATATTGTTTCTGCTGTCTTGCTTCCGCTGTGCTACTAACACTTAAGTGCAGAAGTGTTAAAAAGAAAGCGATTTTTGTGTCTGGCTACATTCACCCCCTCTCTAGCCATCCAAGTTCCAACAGAATCCCCCGTTAAATTGGCATTTAACACCTCTGCCACGTGTCATTCCCCGACTGGGATTCCCTGGCAACGAAGCACCATCCGTCAAACTCGTGCGGTGGCAGGGCAACGGGTCTCAAAGCATTGGGAACGAGCGAGAGATTGACGGTCGGGGATCTAATCCCGCCTTTTTTCTCCTGTGCATCCGACGACTCTCCTGATCCCCTGTGCAGTATAAATAGGTTCACCTCTCATTTTAACCCTCGTCATTTTACCTTTCGCTTTTACTTCCTCTCTTGTCCGATTTCCACCATCTGGCCCCCGTGAGCTCTGGCGACCTGCGATTTTTGGTGATCCCGACCTTTAGGTACTCCTTTTCTGACTCTCTATGTTTCTCCTTACAACACCCGACCCCGACCTGATGGCCGAGTCAACCTCCTCGACCGGAGTATGGTATACTACCACCCCCCTCTCGACCTTGACCCTAGGTCACCAAGAGACCCTTCGCCTAAACTACCAGATCCCCGAAGATCATCTTCTAGCTCTTCCTTCCTGTCGCGAACGACCCCACCAGCCTCCCTTAGGCTATTTCACTGTTTTCAAAGACCACTTACTAGCCGGCCTGAGATTTCCCCTGCACCCGTTCATTACAGAGGTTTGTAGGTATTTCCAGGTGCCTCTTTCTTAGCTAGCTCCGAACTCCATTTGGATTTTGTGTTGGACAGTAGTCATCTTTACCACATACCGTGTCCCTCTTGACCCCCGAGTCTTTCACTTCTTCTTCTATCTTAAAAAGTAGGAGCCTGACAATTTTTTCTTCCAAGCTCGGTCCAAGTCATCCTTTCTAGATAAGGTTCCCTCCTCCAATAAAGGATGAAAGTCCCATTTCTTCTATGTGCTCTCAGCCCCACCCCGACCTGGCCAACCGAATGGGTAGAGGACCTTCTTACCCAACCTCCCATGCCCAAGAGTTACCGCTCGGAGCCGGGTTTCCAGCTGGCATTTTCCAAGATCGAGCGGTTGTGCTTCCACGCCGGCAAGCTGTTGAGCGAAGCTGTGCTATACCTCTTCCAGCTGAGTCACATTCCTACAAAGTTGCCTGGCTCCTTCGGTAAGCTTTTATTTTGTTTATAAACCTTTTAGTGCTAACTAAAGCTTTCTCTATGTTGCATCCGAGACCATGTTTAACGCCCTCATCGCTGACAAACTGGGTCTGGAGGTGGTGGAACTGAATGCCCGGGTTGCGGAGCTGTTAGCCAGCAGGGAGGTGCCTTCGGTAAACGTCGCTCCAGCTCCTGAGCAACATGGGGGTGGAGGAGATGATCAGGAGGTCGAGCTGCTAGCGGGGGATTCTGAGGCAGAACCCCAAGTGGTGGACGTGGAGACAGAGACACTCGCGGCAGCAACAGCAGCAGAACAACCAACCTCAGGGGGGGGGCAGCAAGAAAATGCCTTTGAGTGACTGTCTCCCCGGGCACATGTCTAGCTCGGGGTCGGACTGAGGAGGCGCGCGGCTCGGCAGTGCCTCCATCCGACCGTGCTCCCTCCCGAGCCCCTACTTCGGGCTCAGCACCTCCTCGCTCGAGGGCCTCCACCTCTGGCTCGGGACTACCCTGCTTAGGGGTCTCCACATCCAGTCAGGAGTCTCCTCGCTCGGCAGCCTCAGCGGGCCCCTCTGGGGAAGACACCGTGGCTGCTCTTTTGCCCATGCATTCTACCCCCGACCTCCAGTGGATATACAGCTCCCCTCAGCAACCAGTTTGAATTAGATCGTCGAACCTCAACCGATCAACTTACATGGTCGACTAGCTACCAGTTGGGATCAGGGCATGACCATGATCCAGGAAAGGAGCCCATTAAGTCTAGCTGACAATTTCTTCATGGATGCCACTCAGGTATGCCATTTCTTCTCTTCGTTACCCATCTATCCTGTTTATACTGTTTGTTCTTGTATAATTTTGGGTCGCATACTGAGCAGTTGCCCAGTCCCTGGTCATCAACACCAGGGAACGCCGGTCGGGGGAGCTGAGGATAAGAGACTTGGAAGCCCAGCTGGCTGATTGCGCTCTCCCCCCGACGAGGAAGGTGTGGAGCTCCTCCGCTCTGAGATAGCTGCTTTGAAGACGCAGTTAGCGGAGGCTGATGCTCGGTCAGAGGAAGAGCATCAAGTATTAGCTGCTACCTCCCGGGAAATAGACCAGCTATCTAACCGACTGGAAACCGCGGAGGCCCTAAAGAAGACTGCTCTTACTCGCCAGGCCCGAGCCCGCTCCGATCTGGACAAGAAAATAGCTGAAGCCAAGGGCCTACGAGAACAATTGAAGGAGTCAGCTGCCACCCATAATTATACTCAGTTAGCCTTGATAAACAAGGAAACAGAGCTGGCGGTCTAGACGGAAGCTTTTAAGGCCCTGGAAGCTCAGTTGGTGGCCAAGGATGCAGAGATAACAAATCGGGATGCGGAGATTGCTCGGCTAAAGGGCGAGCTAGAGGCCTATAAGTCGGGAGAACTGGCCCGGATGGAGGAGTTCCAACGGTCCTACATTCAGTCAGAAACCTTCCTTCGTCAATTGGCTCGGTGCACAGTTGGTATGATCAGGTATGGCATGGAAGGCACCTTGCAGCAACTCAAGGATGTCGGCCACAATCCAGCCGACCTGCCCCCAAATGTCGTGAAGCCCACCCAGATCCAAGCACTTATCCTAGAAGATGCTTTTCCGCGTTTCACTTAATCTACAACCTATTTTCTTTTTTAATTCAGTCAGCCAGTCTTGTTCTTCTTTTTTCAGTCAGTCAGTCTTATTCTTTCTGACCTTACTCGGTTGACTCTGTAATGAACTTGTCAACTCTGAACTTTTGCTTAATATTAATTTTCCTTAGAATTTTCTTGCTCTAATGTGTCTCCGTTCTGCCGCTTCTAGTTTACTTAGTAGAATTGCTCAGTTGACATTTTTCTGGTCGGTTGCTCATCCTTAGTGTTTTCCTCTTCCTGTGATTATCGCTAGATATGGAGTGCTCGACCGGCCGTGTCGGTCGGTCAACAATCCATGTTCTGAGGCATTCACTCGGCTCATTCATCAGAAGGCTGTCGATGTTTAGCTTGTCCCTGGCTAAGGCCAGACGGTTATTGCAAGTAAAGATTACTCGTGCACCTTAGGACACTCATTCACTCGGGATCGATCATATAGGCTAGCTGAGATTCTTCTCTCGGGCTCAATCGTTCGGACAAACCAGGACCTTTACCCGGGGTCTGTCATTCGGACAAGCCAAGACCTTTACTCAGGACTGGTCCCTCGGTCGAGCTAAGGTCGTTATTCAGGCTTGGTCATTCAGTTGAGTTAGGACATTCACTCGGGACTGATCGTTCAGGTTTAATAAGAATCTTCTCTCACGAAAGTATTTTCGTCCGGAAGTTCACCCAACTGCTCGGTAAGTCTGGTCATGACGATTACTCTTGACTCGTTACCCAGTCGCTCGGCTCTTCAACCAACTGATCGTCACGACATTGCTCATCTGCAAATAGGGCTCAGCAACTGTTATGCAGAAATGATTTATGCCCTTTGAGACACACGTTCGCACAAGACCTGTCACTCGGGCTAGCTAAGAGCCTTACTCAGGATCGATTGCTTGGTCGAGTCGAGGTCCTTGCTCAAGCTTGATTGCTCGGTCGAGTCAAGACCTTTACTTGGGGTCGATCACCCAGTCAAGCCATAACCTTGACTCGGGCTCGATCTCAGGGTCGGCTCGCACGTAGGAGCATGTTCATTCATAATATGATCACCCCGGAGCATGAATACTACCCGACTTGCCGGCCAGAGCGTGGACAACCATGTAAGATGTGTATACTGAAAGACATGATTTCTTTATATGAACATCTTCATTTTGAAAAGAGAATCACAACTACACTAGGTGCTTGTTTACATTAGTACATGCACGAAGTCCAATTACTTTGCGTTGTAGATAACATGGTGTGTGGTGTCACACGGAAGATCATGTTATCAGTTCCTTGCTTAGTATAAAATAGAGGCCCACAACCGAGATGGAATTGGACAACCCATCGGGATGGTTATAGTGTAATTAGGTGGGGTTGGTCTTGACCATAGAATTACACTAGTGTGCTTTGAGTACATTAGGTAGGATTAAAACCCGAGGTTATCCTATTTGTACTGACTCGATAATTGGATAGGACCTCAAGATATTATTATGGAGTATGATCCCTTAATCCCGAAATAATATCGACCATATATTATTAATTATTATTTCTTTGATTTACCAATGGGCGAGATCTATTCTGCTAGATCGATAGACCTGGTAAGTTGGGAGATAATATTAATAATATGATGTGCCGATGATTATTGACGGAATCCGTGTCCTAGTGAGTCAGGATGATGATGCCCCCTTGATGAGCTCAAAAGGTTCATCGTGCTAAACCGTGCAGGTAGATTTGATCCGGCACGATGATAAAGTTGAGTGGTACTAGTCAAGAACCCAGAGGTTAATTAATTTAAATTCTCAGTAATTTAATTAATTAACGGGCATTCGAGATCTTAAACATGGGGAGATGCACGACTCGTAATAAGTGGAGCCCATATGTAAATATGGGGTTGGTGAGGTAGTTCAATGGGGGTCTTTTAGTGGAATGGATCCTCATTAATGGACTGGGTCCATTAGCAAGCCAAGATCCAACTCCTTCTCATGGTCCCTATTGTAGTCCTATATATATCCCATGGTGACATGGAACCAAGTTGATGGTTAATTTTGATTAATCCAAATATGCACAAAAAAAACCCTAAGGTTTCTTCTCCACCTCTCCTCCTCTCTCTCACCCTCTCGGTGCGCTTCCTCGTCGGCAGAATTGCCTAAGGCAATTCAGATCAATTGCCTTGAGGCAATTGGAATTGCCTTGGCGGCACCTGAGGCAATTCCGATCAGGCAATTGGAATGAGGCAAGCAACAATCATTGCCTTATGGAAATTGAGTTGCCGTGAGACAATGAATTGCCGAGGGAAATTCAGTATTTGCCATGAGGCAAGGAATTGCCTCGGCAATTCACGATTGGAGCGGCAGCGAGTTGCCTCGTGTTTGGGATATGACAATTTTCTTCGAGTTATTTTACATAACACAAGTTGGAGTTGTAGAGTGGTTCGGAACACAAGTTGCTTGTGCAACTCGGAGTTGCTCATATCACAAGAGCTCCAAGATACTTGTTGTTCAGACGCTGGCAGTGGAGGAAAGAATCAATTGGGTTTGTGTTTGGATTATTTTCTTCCTTGGAAAGGTCGGTGGCATCCCTATGGTTAGGGATTGGTTGGCACAAGGAGAAGGAATCAACTTGGTGACCACGGGTCTTGGTGGATCATCGCCCACACGACGTCGAAGAGGGGAGGGTCATACGGTAGAAGATCGTAAAGTAATGGAAGGTATAATTCTTCCTTTAACTCCTTATGTTCATTTTGTGCCTTATTCATTTGCCTCGTCATTTTATGTTTGTTGTTTAATTATTTTGATTGTGAATCATAGTAAATAATTATTTAACTAGACCCTGACCATAAACACAAAAGTCGACGATCAACTCATCGCCTTTTCCGGGGTCGAACAGTCAAGCAAATCACAAGGCCGATTTTGGTAATTGGCCGAGTTGTGATGTAGATCGTTCGATACGGCACGAGATGGTCGATGGGAGACGGGTCTCCATTCGGATTAAATTTTAATCTGTGGACATGGAGAGGTCTCTCGGATCGACCGAGTATTCACTTAGGAAACCCGCCAAACCATACCCAACAATTGGTATCAGAGCTGAGGTTTTCAGCTTTGTGTGTTTAGGATTGGTTAATTTTTGCAATTTTCTTACATTTTATTTTGCTGAATGATGCGTGGATGTGCATAGGATAACTTTGTGTTGCAGGCACGAGATTCCAACTTCATGGCCAAATATGTGTTGTGTGATTGATTTGCGAATTTTTGTAATTAATTAATCCTCGGGGTTGACGAGGCTAGGTATTTAATTTTTGTAATTAAATACGACACATATTTAGCTTGGTTTTTTTTATTTACAGTTGATCTAGATTTCATATACACTCCTTCGTGGAGTATAGGATCAATGATGTAAATAATTAGCTATTCATTTCAGCTCGGAGATCCCTCAGGGTAGCATGCGCAGAAGGAAGGGAGGAGCGGATGAAGTGACGACACGACTGAAGGCGCATAAGAGACCAAGGGTCATGAAAGTTGGAAAATCTAGGATTTTCTTTATTTTATTTTCATGTTATTGGTTATGTGCTTGGTTGTGTGGGTGTGCTAGAAAATTCCTCGAGATAAATTACTAAGTGGGAGAGGGACCCTAAGGGTCCCGCGGCTTCCATTACAATTCGACAAGTGATGCGAACAAGTTTGCGCGTTGGCTCTGAGTGCCTTCCTCCCCATCGAATGGACTTATTCTGCGGATCACTGGGTCGAAAAAGACTATAGAAAATTATTAAAGAGCATGTGTACTTCCCCATTGGAAGGCACATAATCGGAAATAATTTTCTTAGTGTCGTGTAATGGTGCACACTTAGATGCGAATAATGATATCCTCCCCATCGGAGTCACTGTTATTATTTCGCAGAGCCGAAGTAAACCAACTGTTGATCTTACTTGTCAAAAGGTTAGGTTGACAAGATAGTATGATCAATGGGTAAAACCTCCTCTTACGAATGTAGGGATTCGTATACGTCCACACCATCGTGGCATGCGAATTTTTCGGTGTATAGGGGTGTTGGTTGATTTCAAAAATTTATTGTTTTGAGGAATCAATTTATTTTCGATTTCTAAAGGAGTGTATGTTGTGATTCTTAGGATTTTCAAAATGACCTTTAATCCACTAGCGACCAGACTTAAGGAAAACAAACTTAATGACCCTAAACTACATAGACTGGAAAATAGGCCTAGACATTGTCAGTTCCGCAGAGGAGTACAAATAGGTACTCCTCGAGGAACATCCTGAAGATGATGACCCACCTCAATGAGATTGAGGTTCTGGGAGGAGAAATCGACGGGGAAACCCAAGTCGATATTACACTCCAATCTCTGCCTAGGAGTTTTAAGCAGTTCCGGCTCAACTATAGTATGAATAATGCATGAGTATAAGTTGAGGGAACTAGTGGGAGAACTCCAGGCGGCAGAGGGGTTGTTTTGTCAAAGTTCACAGGCCTTAGTGACTCAAAGGGTTTCTACTTCTGTGCTGAAAGGCAAGAAGAAGAAGAAACAAGGAGGGTTCGAGAAGGCAGCAGTATCGCAGGGACCTCGGACTGGCATGAAGAAGTAGAAAGGCAAATGTTTCACAAGCCAGCAGACTGGACATTGAAAGGTGAACTGTTCCTGTTGTCAAGAGAAAAGTATATCTTTTTCTTTTGTCGTTGTAACATATTTAGCGGAGTTATCTACCGGTACCTGCTGGGTAGATACGGAAGCCACTAAATATGTCTACAATTCTTTGGAGGGGTTCCAGGAAACCCGATGACTAGCAATGGAAGAGATTACTGTCTACAAGGGATATGCTATGGAGGTGACTACTATTGCAGTGGGAGTTATTTATTTGTCTTTAGAAGATAAAGTTTTGGTTTTAAGATTGCTTTTATGTACCTAATTTTAGAAAGAACTCTGGTTCAGTTTCTGAAACAATGGATATTCTATTGCTTTTTGTTATGAAAAGTGTAATAGAAAGATTATCTGTTTAGGAACATGGATAAGCAATTTAAGCAATTAAAACTAAAGTCTCCCATGATGCAAATAGTAGTTAATAGCTCATCATCTAACCTAAGTAAAAGAAAGGTTCCTTCCGAGATGAACCAAACATACCTTTAGCATCTATAGCTTGGTCTTATTAACCTTAGTAGGATTTAAAGGTCGATAGCCGATGGGCCCTCGGGTTCATTGGTGGTGGGAGACTTCCCAATATTTGAATCTTACTTGGAAGGTAAGACGACCAAGAGACCTTTTAAGGCTGAGGGGTATAGAGTCAAAGATATGTTAGAATTGGTTCATTCTGATTTGTGTGATCCTATGCCTATCCAGGATAGAGGTAGCTTTGTATACTTCGTGAGACGAATATTCAAAGTTATGGATACGTTTACTTGATGGCCGCAAGTCTGAATCTTTGATTGGTTCAAAGAATTCAAGACGGTTGTGGAGAAATATCAAGGTAAAAGGTATCAAGACACTACGATCGGATCGTGGTAGTGGGTTCCTCTTGGGATAGTTTAGGACTTACTTATTAGAGGCTGGGATTCAATCCCAATTGACTGCACTCAGTACGCCCCAACGGAATGGTGCAGTAGAGTGAAGGAAAAGAGCTCTTATGGAAATGGTTAGGACAATGATGAACTGCTCCGAGTTGCCGGATTCGTTCTGGGGATATGCTCTGGAAACGACAGCGTAAATACTTGATACCATCTAGGTTAGTACCTTCTACTCCCGTAGAAATGTGGACTGGGAGAAGGCCAAGTCTATGACATATTCGGACATGGGATAGCTCAGCACATGTGCTGAGAGGGGATACTGATAAGATTGGAATCTCGTGCGCTTGTTCGTAGGCTATCCTAGAGGAACGAAAGGTGGTTCTATAGTTCTAAGGATCAGAGGGTAATCGTTGGGACGAATACCAGATTCTTAGAAGAAGACTATGTGATTAACCACAAGTCCATTTGTAGACTAGTTCTTAAAAAATTAAGAGGGGATGTTCTGACCTTAGTACCAACTGTACAAGAAGATATACCACAAGTCACTGCACCGCGTGTCACAAAAGATACACAGGTGGTGCCTTGTCATAGTGGGAGCGTTGTTAGTCAACCTACAGGATTCATGTTCTTGGGAGAGTCTTCAGACTTGATCCCTAGGGACCATGAATCAAGATCCCTAGACCTATGACAAGGAACGTCCGCTTTGAAGAGATAAATCCAGTCATATGGATTTATTCAAAGGACGGATGAGATTTGTGTATGTAAGAAATGTGATGGAAACGTAGTGGTATTCTTGTACTATACGTAGATAATATTTTGTTAGTTGACAACAATGACAAAGTATTATCAGACGTAAGGGTACGGTTGTCCAAACAATTGATATGATGGACTTAGGAGAAGCAGGACACATCCTTGGCGATCGAAATTCTAAGGGATCACCAGAAAAGATTGTTGTGCTTATCCCAAGCTTCATATAGTGACAGTGTCTTAAGTCGTTTTAGCATGGAAACCTCCAAGAAAAGTTTTGAACTTTTCAGCTATGGAGCTACTCTATCCAAGGAGATATGTTTAGATTATCAAAGGAGATAGAGCAGGTAATGGCGGTTCCTTTAGCATCAGCTATAGGAAACCTCATGTATGCTAAAACCAAGACCGGATATCTGCTTTGTTGTGGGCATGGTTAACAGATATCAGAATAACCCATGTCAAGGAAATTGGATTCCGGTAAAAGCTTATATCAGTGCCTGAGAAGGACTAAGGATTATAAGATGGTTTACCGGGCAGACCAATTCCCTATGGGTTATACGGATACAGATTTCCAGTCGGATAGGGGCAAATGTAAGTATTCCTCGAGGTTTTGTGTTTACTTTAGGAGGTAGAACCATAGTCTGGAGGAGTGTCGCGCAGCGGCTGTGTGATGGACTCCACCATGGAAGCTGAGTAAAGTGGCAGCCTCTGAGGCAACCAAAGGAAGCTACATGGTTCAGGAACCTCAAGATAGACTTCGATGTGATTTCTGGTTTGCTCAAAGCTATCACATTTTGTTGTGATAAACAAATGGTGCAGTTGCAAACTCGAAGGAATCACGAGCCCATAAGGCGAGTAAACACATAGAGCGTAAGTACCACCCAGGAGAGGAAATGCTGTTGTTGCCTAGATTACATCAGGGGACAACTTGAGAGATCATATCACTGAGGCCTTGATAGCAAGACCTTTAGGCATGTGGAGGATCAGGGAGTCAGATGTATGACATTTTGAGAACAGCAATCTCTTTAAGTATAAGTGGGAGTTTATAAGATGTGTATACTAAAAGACATGATTTCTTTATATGAACATCTTCATTTTGAAAAGAGAATCACAACTACACTAGGTGCTTGTTTATATTAGTACATGTACGAAGTCCAATTACTTTGCGTTGTAGATAACATGGTGTGTGGTGTCATACGGAAGATCATGTTATCAGTTCCTTGCTTAGTATAAAATAGATGCCCACAACCGAGATGGAATTGGACAACCCATCGGGATGGTTGTAGTGTAATTAGGTGTGGTTAGTCTTGACCATAATATTACACTAGTGTGTTTTGAGTACATTGGGTAGGATCAAAACCCGAGGTTATCCAATTTGTACTGACTCGATAATTGGATAGGACCTCAAGATATTATTATGGAGTACGATCCCTTAATCCCGAAATAATATCGGCCATATATTATTAATTATTATTTCTTTGATTTACCAATGGGCGAGATCTATTCTGCTAAATCGATAGGCTCGGTAAGTTGGGAGATAATATTAATAATATGATGTGCCGATGATTATTGACGAAATCTGTGTCCTGGTGAGTCAGGATGATGATGCCCACTTGATGAGCTCTAAAGGTTCATCGTGCTAAACCCTGCAGGTGGATTTGATCCGGCACGATAATAAGGTTGAGTGGTACTAGTCAAGGACCCAGAGGTTAATTAATTTAAATTATCAGTAATTTAATTAATTAACGAGCATTCAAGATCTTGAACATGGGGGGATGGACGACTCGTAATAAGTGGAACCCATATGTAAATATGGGGTTGGTGATGTAATTCAATGGGGGTCTTTTAGTGGAATGGATCCTCATTAATGGACCGAGTCTATTAGCAGGCCAAGATCCAACTCCTCCTCATAGTCCCTATTGTAGCCCTATATATTTCATGGTGGCATGGAACCAAGTAGATGATTGATTTTGATGAATCCAAAGATGTAAAAAAAATTCTAAGGTTTCTTTCCCTTCTGTCCTCCTCTCGGTGCGCTTCCTCGTCGGCAGAATTGCCTGAGGCAATTCAGATCAATTGCCTTGAGGCAATTGTGCAATTCAGATCAATTGCCTTGCGGCAATTGGTTGCCTCGGCAGAATTGCCTGAGGCAATTCAGATCAATTGCCTTGAGGCAATTGTGCAATTCAGATCAATTGCCTTGCGGCAATTGGTTGCCTCGGCAGAATTGCCTGAGGCAATTCAGATCAATTGCCTTGCAGCAATTGGAATTGACTCGGCGGCAATTCCGAGGCAACTGAGAACAATTGCCGCAAGGCAATTCAGGCAAACTGCCTTGAGGCAATTGGAATTGCCTTGGCGGCACCTGAGGCAATTCCGATCAGGCAATTGGAATGAAGCAAGCAGCAATCATTGCCTTATGGAAATTGAGTTGCCGCGAGGCAATGAATTGCCGAGGGAAATTCAGTATTTGCCGTGAGGCAAGGAATTGCCTCGGCAATTCACGATTGGAGCGGTAGCGAGTTGCCTCGTGTTAGGGGCATGACAACTTTCTTCGAGTTATTTTGCATAACACAAGTTGGAGTTGTGGAGTGGCTCGGAACACAGCTACATGGAGTTGCTCAGATCACAAGAGCTCCAAGATACTTGTTGTTCAGACGCTGACAGTGGAGGAAAGAATCAATTGGGTTTGTGTTTGGATTATTTTCTTCCTTAGAAAGGTCGGCGGCATCCCTATGGTTAGGGATTGGTTGGCGCAAGGAAAAAGAATCAACTTGGTGACCACGGGTCATGGTAGATCGTCGCCCACACGACTTCCAAGAGGGGAGGGTCATACGGTAGAAGATCGTAAGGTAATGAAAGGTATAATTCTTCCTTTGGCTCCTTATGTTCATTTCGTGCCTTATTCATTTGCCTCATCATTTTATGTTTGTTGTTTAATTATTTTGATTAAGAATCATAGTAAATAATTATTTAACTGGACCCCGACCATAAACACAAAAGTCGGCGATCAACTCGTCGCCTTTTCCGCGGCCGAACAGTCAAGCAAATCACAAGGCCGATTTTGGTAATTGGCCGAGTTGTGATTTGGATCGTTCGATACGACACGAGATGGTCGATGGGAGACGGGTCTCCATTCGTATTAAATTTTAATCTGTGGACATGGAGAGGTCTCTCGGATCGACCAAGTATTCACTTAGGAAACCCGCCAAGCCATACCCAACAAACCACGCCCGACCGTCACCGAGGATGATGGGTGCGTGGGAGCATGCCCACTTATAACTCGCCTGAGCGAGAGTATGGATCTCGCCTGGCTTACCCGACCGAGCATGGACAGTCATGCCCGACCGGCACCGAGGTCGATGGGTGCGTGGGAGCATGCCCACTTATAACTCGCTTGAGCGAGAGTCTGGACCTCGGCTGGCTTAGCCGACCGAGCGTGGACAGCCACGCCCGACTGGCACCGAGGTCGATGGGTGCATGGGAGCATGCCCACTTATAACTCTTCTGAGCGAGAGTCTAGACCTCGCCTGGCTTACCCGACCGAGCGTGGACAGCCACGCCCAACCGACACCGAGGTCGATGGGTGCGTGGGAGCATGCCCACTTATAACTCGCCTGAGTGAGAGTCTGGACATCGCCTGGCTTACCCGACCGAGCGTGGACAACCATACCCGACCGACACCGAGGTCGATGGGTGCTTGGGAGCATGGCCACTTATAAATCGCCTGAGCGAGAGTCTAGACCTCGCCTGGCTTACCTGACCGAGCGTGGACAACCATGTTAGTAGGTGCTCTAGAGCCAATTATGTGATGATTGACTAGGGACATTTTGTATCATATTCTATAATTAATAAAGGCATGATTGGTTATTATACTTACTTTGTATTTGTGCCAAATAACTAAGTATAATAATATCCTTGGGTAGTAGGTTCTTATCTACATCATATCAATTGGTTGAATCAATAGTGAGATGATGTAGAGAACACTACTCTAAACCATTCTTAGTCAAATATTAATATTCAAGGACAATATTAATGCATGGAGAATAGCATGTAGATCAACTGATGACTTGAGCTCACAAGTCATGGATATATGATATTAAGTTGACACATTGGTATACATTGGAGAATGTGTACTGAATTGACCCGCCATGAGAAAGTTTCATAGATTGTCATATGAGTGTCATAAACTTTCTCATATGACTATTGGTATGAATAGTCTTTAGACCTGAAGTCACTACGGTTCCCTACATAAGGAGTTATATACTTTGGTATCGTCAAACGTCACCCGTAACAGGGTGGACTATAAAGGCGATCACTGGGTATGTAATGAATTATGCGGAGGGATGTGAGTGATGTAGATGGGATCTATACCTCCCATATGACGGGAGTGATATCTGTGGGCTCCTTGATCGAGTAGGACTACTAAAACGCATGATCATGCTCAAATGAGTCAATATGAGATATTGAGCTCATTTGTTTGAGTGAGTCTACTCGGGGATCAAGAAACACAAGATTGACTGAGGATGACACGGTCTATGCCTCATTGGTCAATCTAGATATCGAGGATAGAAGGACAAGGTCATATACTGTCATAATCACGGAGGTTAAGTCGGATCTCGACTTTTCTTGTTACTTGGGTAGCAATGATGCATTGCTAGATGTCGCTCATTGCTTATGTGTCTAAAGTGGTTTAGACACATTGCCAACGTTACGAGAACCTATTGGGTCACACACTAAGGACACGATGCTTCGGAGATTAATTGATTTTGGTTTGACTAAGATTTGATTCGAATTGGATTAATTGAGTTAGACTCAAGTGAATCCAATTAGATTATGGGATTTAGTCTAGTTTGAGTTAGACTCATCTAAATTAGACTCAACCACTTAAATTATGGATAATATTCATTAAAGGGTTTAATAAATATTATTTAAGAGGAAGACTAAGAGACATTCTATTCATTAGATGAATAGAATATTAAGAGTCTCAAGGAATACCAAGAGGCTTGGTATTCATTGGGTTTTATTAGCATTAAAATGAGAGGAGCTCAAGGGACATAGACCCTTGGTATTCATTAGATGAGTATAAATATCCCCTTGTCAAAGGCTAGATGGTGCATCTCTTTTTCTCTTCTTTCTTCCTCCTTGTCCATAACTCTCTAGTGGAGGTTCTTGTGCTTTGTGAACCATCCCAAGTTGCTAGCTTAACTAAGGTGGTTTCTCTCCAAGGTGTAGATCGTGTTCGTGTGGATATGCATAGAGGCACGGAGACTTGAATGTGTAAGAGATCTGGCGAAATAAAGGACTAGCGGGATAAGCGAAGGGCACACGACAAAGGTATTCCTATAAGATAGGAATTGTAGATCACTTTGTATAAGTTTTTCTTTTGCATGAATCGCTCGAGGGATCTTATTTCCGCTGTGATTTATAATATTTTTACCTATAGATCCCTACAAGCCACGCCCGACCGGCACCGAGGTCGAAAGGTGTGTGGGAGCATGCCTACTTATAACTCGCCTGAGCGAGAGTCTGGACATCGCCTGGCTTACTTGACCGTGCGTGGACAGCCATGCCCGACCGGCACTGAGGTCAATGGGTGCGTGGGAGCATGCCCGCTTATAACTCGCCTGAGCGAGAGTCTGGACCTCGCCTGGCATACCCAACCGAGCATGGGCAGCCACGCCTGACCGACACCAAGGTCGATGAGTGCGTGGGAGCATGCCCACTTATAACTCGCCTGAGCGAGAGTCTGGACATCGCCTGGCTTACCCGACCGAGCGTGGACAGCCACGCCCGACTTGCACCGAGGTCGATGGATGTGTGGGAGCATGCCCACTTATAACTCGCCTGAGCGAGAGTCTGGACATCGCCTGGCTTACCTGACCGAGCGTGGAAAGCCACGACTGGCACCGAGGTCGATGGGTGCTTGGGAGCATGCCCACTTATAACTCGCCTGAGTGAGAGTCTGGACCTCGCCTGGCTTACCCAACCGAGCGTGGACAGCCACACCTGACCGGCACCAAGGTCGATGGGTGCGTGGGAGCATGCCCACTTATAACTTGCCTGAGCGAGAGTTTGGACCTCGCCTGGGTTACCCGACCGAGCATGGACAACCATGCCCGACCGACACCTAGGTTGATGGGTGCGTGGGAGCATGCCCACTTATAACTCACCTGAGCAAGAGTCTGGACATCACCTAGCTTACCCGACTGAGCGTGGACAGCCATGCCCGACCGACACCGAGGTCGATGGGTGCGTGGGAGCATGCCCACTTATAACTCGCCTGACCGAGAGTCTGGACATCGCCTGGCTTACCCGACCGAGCGTGGATAGCCACGCTCGATCGGCACCGAGGTCGATGGGTGCGTGGGAGCATGCCCACTTATAACTCGCCTGAGCGAGAGTCTGGACATCGCCTGGCTTACTCGACCGAGCGTGGGCAGCCACGCCCGACCGACATCGAGGACGATGGGTGCGTGGGATCATGCCCACTTATAACTCGTCTAAGTGAGAGTCTGGACCTCGCCTGGCTTACCCGACCGAGCGTGGACAACCACGCCCGACCGACACCGAGGTCGATGGGTGCATGGGAGCATGCCCACTTATAACTCGCCTGAGCGAGAGTTCGTACATCGCCTGGCTTACCTGACCGAGAGTGGACATCCACTCCCGACCGGCACCGAGGTCGATGGGTGCGTGAGAGGATGCCCACTTATAACTCGCCTGAGAGAGAGTCTGAACATTGCATGACTTACCTGACCGAGCCTGGACAGCCACGCCCGACCGACACCGAGGTAGATGGGTGCGTGGGAGCATGCCCACTTATAACTCGCCTGAGCGAGAGTTTGGGTTCAGAGCTTTGGACGTCTTGAGTGTCATTATCATATTTATATCATATAATTATAAGGATCACTCAAACTCTATTCATGATACAATTTCAAATGTGTTGCACTCCAAGGCCTCCCCATCTTTTTCCCTTAGGCATCTTGCAAGTAGTATGCTCCAGATCCCAGCTTCTCGACCACCATGAATTGCCCTCCCCATTAAGGCTCCAGCTTGCTCACTTCCCCAACTGGCTCGACTCTCTTCCATACACGGTCGCCAACCTGGAAACTCCCGGGTATGACCCTCTGATTGTATCTTCGCTGCATCCTTTGCCGGTAAGCAATCATCCGGGCCGCTGCCCGATCCCAAATTTCCTCAATCAGATCCAGCTCTAGACACCTCTTCTCATCATTGTCCTCCCCATATAGATGTCTTCTGTCAGAACTCAGAATCACATCCCACCTCCATGGGGACTACTGCTTCACTTCCATACACTAACTGGAAAGGGGTACAACCTGAGCCTTCTTTAGGGGTGGTTCGGAGAGCCCACAAGACGCTAGGCAGCTCATCCACCCAGGTACCGCCCACATGATCTAGCTTAGTCTTGAGGCCCTTCAGGATTTCTTGGTTGGCTACCTTTGCCTGACCGTTACTTTGGAGATAAGCCACTGAGGTGAATGCTTGCATAATCCCACAGGCTGCGCACCACTCTTGAATTTTTCGGCCCTAGAACTGTCGACTGTTGTCTAAAACCAATTTATGCGGTATCCCATAACGACATAAAATGTTTTGCCACAAAAATTTGATAACGGCCTGCTCGGTAATCCGAGCCAGAGCCTCCGCTTCGATCCACTTTGTGAAGTAGTCCACAACAACCAACAAGAATTTCTTCTGGGCGACTGCGAGGGGGAAAGGTCCCACTATGTCCATGCCCCACTGATCAAAAGGGCATGACATAGTGGACGCCCTCAAAGCCTCGACTGGCCGATGAGATAGGCTTTGGTGTTTCTGACAAGAAAGACAGGAGGTGACCATCTGATCGGCATCCTTCTGAAGTGTCAGCCAAAAATATCCTGCTAGCAAGACTTTCCGAGCCATAGACCGTCCTCCTGAGTGATTTCCACATGACCCCAAGTGTATCTCTCTTAATACATAATCTGCATCTTCTTCCCCTAAGTATTTTAGCAGCGGCCGAGAGAAGGCTCATTTGTACAAGGTGTCTCCCACCAGAGTGAATCGAGCCACCCTCTTCTTCAATAAACGAGCCCGCTCGGGATGAGTTGGGAGAGTCCCATCTTGCAAATAAGATATAATCGGAGCCCTCCAGTCACCTTCTACATCCATTTCTGCTTCTCTCTCGACCTGAACCACGAGCATGACCTGAGGTGAGGGCTGAGTGAAGACCCGCGGAGTAACAGCGCTGGCTAGCTTAGCCATCTCATCAGCTTTGAGATTATTCCCTCGAGGGATCTGGAGTATCCAAACCTCTTGAAATTCGGCCTTTAACCGCTCATAAGCATTCACATAGGTCTGTAACCGTTTATCATTCACCTCAAACTGTCCAGCTAGATGTCGAGTCACCAGTTGAGAATCTGAGTGAAGCAGGACCCGAGCAACACCCACGTGTCTAGTAGCTTGCAGCCCGGCCAAAAGAGCTTCATATTCCGCTTGATTGTTGGTAGCCCGATATTCCAATCGTACGGCCAAGTGTAGATGATCTCCTTTCGGAGAGATTAGCAAAATCCCGACGCCACTCCCTACCTGAGTGGCCAAGCCATCCACATATACTTTCCATGTCTCTTCTTCTTCCTCCGTGTGAAGCTCACTGAGGAAATCAGCTAACGCCTGAGTCTTGATAGCGGTCCGGGGCAAGTATTGAATATCATATTCGCTAAGCTCTGTAGTCCATTTAATCATCCGACTCGAGACTTCCGGATTAACCAAAACCTTCCTGATGGTGCAATTTGTCAACACCCGGATGAGATAAGCTAAGAAGTAGGGGCGCAAACGTCGAGCCATAAACACAAGTACATAGGCCAATTTCTCGAGTGTATTATATCTACACTCGGCTTCCTTCAGCAAGTGCCCAAAAAAATAAATGGGTTGTTGTTCAGCCTCCTTCTGTTTTACAAGCACTGCACTCATAGCTCCCTCTGTAGCTGACAGATACACATACAACACCTCTCCTTCCTCAGGTTTAGCTAAAACCGACAGGCTGACCAGGTAAGACTTTAATTCTTCAAAAGCTTGGTCACACTCAGCATCCCATTGAAATTTGGTAACCTTACGTAGGATATTGAAGAAGGGCAGACTACGATCGACCGCCCGAGAGATGAAGCGAGAAAGGGTTGTGATCCTCCCGGTCAGTCGTTGTACTTCCTTCAGGTTCCTGGGTGGCGGCATGTCTAGCAAAGCCTTTACCTTTCCAGGGTTAGCCTCGATCCCTCGCTCAGTCAGGATGTAGCCTAGGAACTTCCCGCTCTTGGCCCCGAACAAACATTTAGCTGGATTCAATTTGAAACCATACCTTCTTAGAGTGCAACAGGTCTCCTCCACGTCTGCTATAAGGTCTGCCGCCTTGAGGGATTTGATGAGTATGTCATCTACATATATCTCAATGTTTCTCCCCAGCTGCTCTTTGAACACCTTGTTCATCAATCTTTGGTACGTGGCTCCTGCATTCTTGAGTCCGAAGGGCATGACTGTGTAACAGTAGGTGCCCTCGGAGGTGATGAAACTGACCTTCTCTTGATCATTGGGGGATAGTGGCACTTGGTGATACCCTTGGTAAGCATCCAACATGCAGATCAGCTCACTCCCTGCAGTGGAGTCCACCATCTGATCAATCCGGGGGAGTGGGTAGCAATCTTTGGGACAAACTTTATTGAGGTCTCGAAAATCTATACAGATCCTTCATTTGTTCTCCGGCTTAGACACCAACACCACATTTACTAGCCAGGCCAGGAACTGCACCTCTCGGATGTGTCCTACCTTCAAGAGTCTCTCTACTTCAGCTTGGATTATTTTATTCTGGTCAGGACTGAAGTCCCTCTTTCACTGCTTCACTGGCCTTCCATCTGGATAAACATGCAATTTGTGCTCCATGACCTCCGGTCTGACGCCCTTCAAATCTTTGTCAAACCAGGCAAACACATCTTGGTTCTCGGCCAAGCATTTTATCAACTGCTGCTTGAGGTCAGGCTGCAGCTCGGGAGCTATCTTCACCTTTGTCTCTTCTCGGCCTGGCAGCAGCTGGATCTCCTCCTTTTGTTCTCGTAGTTCAGCCCAGGGAGATGGTTGTACCATGTTACAACTAGCTAGGGGGGCTCAGAAGGCCTTCCGTACTTCCGTTCGGACATCGTCAACATAGCATCGACACACCACCTTCTGGTCACCCCTAACTTCTCCCACTTGGTCACCAACAGGGAACTTTACCTTCAGGTAGAAGGTAGATGCTACCGCTCTAAACTCATTAAGTGCGGGTCTGCCTAGGATGACGTTGTAAGCAGAGGGCGCATCCACTATCAAAAAGGTTGACCATCGGGTCCTCCTCAAAGGCTCCTCCCCGAGTGAAATGTCCAACTTGATTTGGCTTATTGGCTGGACTTCGTTTCCCATGAACCTAAAGAGGGGTGTGGCCACGGGCTGCAACTCACTGGCTTCGATTTGCAATTGTTCAAATGCCTTCTTGTACAAAATATTTACTGAACTTCCAGTATCCACAATAGTTCGATGGATCTGGTAGTTCGCTATGATCGCCGTGATGACCAGTGCGTCATCATATGGGACTTCCATGCCCTGTAGGTCTTGAGGGCCAAAGTTGATCTACGGTCCTCTAGCTTGGGCGGAACTGCTACCCACCTGATGGATCTCCAAGCGCCTCACTTGAGACTTTCGGGCTCGGTTGGAGTCTCCATAAGTAGGGCCACCCGAGATGATGTTGATCGACCCATGCACTGTATTCTGTTGATTGGCTTGTTCTTCATTTTCTTCTCCTCGCCCGGGAGAGCTGGGGGTCGGGAATAGTTGTCGTGCTGCGGGGGTGGCCACTTGGGTATTAGGGTCTTGTCTGTTTGGCTGCACCCTTCCTCGACCTCGCACTCCTCCCTGATGAGCTCCTCTGGGGGTTCCTTAGCCAGGACGAGCTTGCCCTCACCCAGCCTGCCAACAATCTTGATTGTCGTGTGTATGACTATGATGAAAAGAGCAATAGGGTTGCCACGTGTTGGAGAGGCATCATTGGGCGACCTGCTGATCTATGTCTTGCTCAGCTCCAGGTCTATGCCCCATGGCCTGGGGACTGCGGAGGGGTCCCCCAGGAGGTGTTGTTCTTTGATTATGAGGGGTCACGGGTGCTGGCTCGACCACCCGTCGTCGGGCAGCTTGTGCTTCCTCTACATCCACGTACTTTGCGGCTTTGCCCAGGAGGCTTTCATAGTCTTTCGGAGGTTTCCTGATCAGTGACCTGAAGAATTCGTCTTCCTGTAGGCCTTGGGTGAAGGCACTGATCAACACCTACGAGGTGGCAGTGGGCACATCCAATGCGACCTGGTTGAATATCTTGATATAAGCCCGTAAGGACTCCTTGGGACTCTGCTTCAGGGCGAAGAGGTTAAGGCTGGTTTTATGATGTCTCTTACTGCTTGCAAAGTGCAGGAGGAAAAGTCTTTTGAAGTCAGCAAACTCTCGCACAGACCCCTCCGGGAGTCTATCGAACCAGCGCTGAGCAGGCCCTGCCAGGGTGGTCAGGAACGCCCGACACTTGATACCATCTAAGTATTGGTGCAGCAAGTCGGCATTCTCAAACTTCATTAAGTGTTCCTCTGGGTCTGTAGATCCTCCATATTCTGGGATGGACAAGAGCCAGAAATGTTTGGGGTTGGGCACTTACAGAACTTGACTAGAGAAGGGAAATCTAGTGCGCTCAGCCGGATCCTGGATGATTGGAGCTTTCCCTTTGTTGACTCTGGCTTGGCTAGAAGAGATTTCCTGTGGGTCGGACTGTCTGACCCCTTCTGCAGGGCCTAATAACGCTCGAGTGAAGTGAGGACTGTCACCTGGGTGAACTTCGCCTTCTGTGCCGGCGCGAGCAGCTAACTCAGAGGGACATTCCTGAGTTGGGCGGCCGACAACCTTCTGCTCGGTAGCCAATTTTTGAGCTTTGGCGGCTATCAGCAAATCAAGGTCTTCTTGTGAGAGAGTAACGGTCACCCTATTAGAGTCACTCATCTTCGTCTTTCGATCAGGCTAAGTTCCCACAAACGGCGCCAAATTTGATCCTGTCGACAAGTGAAGATGGTTCTCACTCGGTTGACTCGGTCTGACCAAGATGACCTCAATTGCGCTAGTGGGTGAGTCAGGGTCGGGCTTGACAACTAACATGACACAGATGGCTCGGATCGGACCAAAACAAGAGCACACAATGGAGGAAAGGTTTCAAATGCCAGAACCCCTTTCTGATGCACCAAGGGGAGCTTTATATAGGGGAGGAGAAGGCCTCAGTATTGTCAGGGATGTCCTGTCTCATTAAGAGCTGATCAACTGACATACTGAACTTGTGGCAGCCTTAATCACTCTGTGAGACTGTCACAGCCGCTTGACAATCTGTCCATGTTGTCCCCTCTGATCCTAATTAATATTTGTGGCTCTGTCAGGTCATGATTACGGCAAATGTCTTTTCCTCATAATGGGGAGATTTAGGAAATCTTATTGCTGATGAGGTCATTCGATCACTCGGGATCACCCGATCGGGCAACTGCGGGTTTACCAAATCCCGACCAGGCAGGTGAAGATGGTCAATCAGATAAGTCAGCTTCTCTACTGCTCACGTTCTTAGAACGGTCCCAAGGTGCCCGACCCGGGGTGCCCGACCGGGAGGACCACTCTGTACTGAGTGCTCCCATTTCCAGGGGCCCGACAAGTGCTTCCAACTTGGCCTGACCGAACATCCCCGGTCGATGACTCCCGACCGGGAACGTCCGACCGGATATCATTGACCGACCCCTAGCCTGAGTAACCTCGAACTCTGACCACTCAAGCTGGATCAGCGTCGGGTATACCCGCCTATCCTGGCCTGACCAGGACTTGACTCAACCAGCTTCGCCTGACCAAGACGTGATCCGACCAAGCTCCCGACCGACTTAGAGAAACTACCCGACCGGATCACTTAGAGTTATGCCTGAACTTCATATATTTATATTAGTACATCAACACAAGTAAGAGCGTTAAATACTAATCCATAGTGATCAAATTAAATAGTCGTTCCTAATAAACAACTAGCTGGATAACTGTACTTAATTTAATTAACTAAGAGAAAATTATTATCTTTTTGGAGAGCTAACTACTTAATGTTAGGCATTTAATAAGGACGAATCATAGATAATTATTTTTTAAAAGAAATATCAAGTTAAGGGGAGTAATTATTTTTGAAAAGAAATTCAATAATACTCTTTGAAAATAATTCTTTAGAAATTAATTTTTGAAAAAAAATTCAAAAATATCTTTTGAAAATTTTCTTAAAAGTATTTTTAAAACTTTTATTTTTGAAAACTGCTTTGAATCTTTTTCATTTGAAAATCACTTTGCAAAATCCTCTAAAGTTTCTTTATAAATTCTTTCAAATATTTTTTAAAAAATAATTTTGAAAATACTGTGAAAATATTTTTGGAAATTCTTTTTCTTTGAAAAAAGTTATTAAAATCTTATTAGTCTTTTGAAGTGTTAAATCTATTTGAAATTCTCCCGAAAATTAGATCTAATATTGAACTTTTGTTCAATATGTTTTACATTATCTATAAATCTTAAATACAAATTTATTGTTATAAATGCCTGCTATTTGTTTATGATATGTGTTCCGGAAAGAGTCAACGATGATGGCCAATCATTGGAGTTCTGCCCCTGTCGAAGTTGCTGCGACGGGGAGGAACTTGGGGTCCTGCAAGGTTAACACGAATATTATGGGACACGCCAGCAGGGGTCTGGCGGAGTCGACTCCGACGCTCAAGTCAGTATCTGTCCGAACAATAGAGGTATCAAGAAGTAAGAATGTATGTAGGGTTGAGAGAGCGTAACCCCCTTATAGGAGGGGTTGGACTACCTTTTATACTGCTACCGACAGCCTAGACGTGCCCCCCGATCGGTGCCACATCTCCGATACTTAAGCCACGCCCTCTATTTCGGTGGTAACAAGATATCCTTTGAAACGGTCTGCGCCTTTATCACGCGTCCACCCGTTGTGCCATTTAAGGGTCATGGGGACATCTTCTTATGGGGATGCTTATCCATACCGAGAGGGGGGGGCAGTGCCTGAGGTCGGTTATTGCAGGGACTCCACCTCCCGAGGTGAGCTCGGGGCCTTCGGCGCCATAACTCCGGAGGTGCTCTCGGGGCCTAACCTCCCGGGGTGCTCCCGGGAGGGGTCTTCGGACAACCTTTCCCGGGCGCGTTTCCAGAGGGGGGCCCTGGGTCCCAGGAAGGGAGGTCGCTTCGATCTGTCAGGTCGTGCCCCGCGGCTTTCTTCATCCCTCGTGCCAGGAACGGACTATTCAAACCTATGACAAGTCCCTCCCTTCAAGTCTGATCGAAGGAAGTGTGACTGACTGATCGGACTAGTGTAGAGATGAAGAAGTCGTGGGCCTTCGCCCTCCTTATACCCTTGTAGTTATAGGGGGCCTTTGGATTGTAACTTTTATCCCGAGTTTCGAGAAATCCCCCTTAATGGTCTTATCCTTTTTCAAAACTGCTACTTCAACTCTGGAGTTACTATGATGGCGTCTATCTCTTTGTCATAAAGGCGCATGGTTCTTTTATAAGGGCGACGGGGTGCCCTAGCGAATACCTTATTGCCACGTGGCCCAATGACAATCTCCACGAGCTTTTATGGACGTGCGTCGTCCTGACCAGCTCACGACAAGTGACTGCCTGTGTGCGGTGGTTTCTTGCTTTCCACGTGTCTCCTCCCCCTTCCGTCCAGGCAGGTGGCTGCCTGAGTATAAGAGGGGAAGGTGCAGATGTTACGCTTACTTCCGACTCGGCGGCTGGGTGCCCTTCCGTGGGTATGTTCATCTTTTTTCCTTTAATGCCTCTTGATTCTGATTGATATTCTCTCTGTCCGATTTCTGCAGAGGAAGTCATGTTCGCCAAGGTGATGGGCAGACTCATCAGAATGGAGGAGGCCAACAAGGAGGCATTGAATCCTCCTCCAGTCGCTCCTGATGCTCCATCTTCTCCCGCTGAATCCCCGGAGGGGCCTACTGTCTCGCCCCGTGGGTTTGCTTCACCCGAGAGGGTCAAGGCTACTGTTACATCTCCGCCGTTTGTGAGTCGGGGGCCTTCCGATCAACAACCTAGCCCTAAGGTAGATCTTTCCTCTGGGTGGATCTTCGTCGAAGGCTATCCGTCCAGAGGGAATTAGAGAGAGGGCCTCCCCTCCTATTGTTTCTTCAGTAGTCCGATTTGCTGGGCGGCTAAAGAGGCGGCTCCCCAAGGGCTTGGGCCCTTCATGAAAAAAGCTGCGCTCTGCCTGTTCCTCTCCTCTTCCCTCGGTGCCCGAGGAAGCTTCTCTACCCACTGAGGTAGTAGCCTCTGTACCTACTCCACCAGTCCCTGCTCCGGGGTGGTCCTTGCAGCGCCTCCAACCTGCTCCATTGACCCGTCTACATCTTCCAAGGATAAGGAGGTGTTACGTACCCAATATCGGATGAAACTGCACCACCTAAAGAAAAAGTTGAACACAGCATTGGAGACCTCCATGCAATCCTCCCCCCCCCCCCCCGGCTCAGTTCAAGGAGGTTCCGGTCGAGGGGGTCGTGTCCGAGGAGACTTCTAGCTTCGAGGAAAACGATTCCGGCCCCTCCAGTCTGCCACCTGAAGCCCCCACCATCGAGGGACTTCCTCCCTGTCCGAGTTCGCCACGGCCTGAGGGGCGCGGGAATACCTCGGGAGGGGAAGCCATATACGTTTCGGCGGGCCCACTCATAACTCTTCGGGAGACTCTCCTAAAGGTACAAATCACTATTGCATTGGATGTTCCCTTGTCCATTACCTAACTTCTTGGCGCAATGGCAAGCTGCTGAGGATTACGTGACAGCCGGCCGGGGTCTGTATTCCTGGCCCCGGGTTGAAGCCATGCTCCGCCGGGCACTGAGAGCGGAGGCTACAGCTGACCACGAGAGTCGGGCAGGATTGATGTAGGCGGGGGTCAGCAGGGCTCTCCGGGCGAAGGTTGATCACCTGATGAACCTCTTTCAAGACAAGATGTAGGCCCTTCAAAATTCCCGGCACAGAGAACGTCTGGCGTCCGAGAAGGTTGTGAGTGTCACCAAGGACCTGCTCTAGGTGACGCAGGAGAGAGACCAGCTCCAGGCGAGGGAGAGGGAGTTGTTGGGCAACATCCGGCTCATGGTAGACATTGAGAGGTCTCTATTCGAATTAAATTTTAATTCGTAGACACTGAGAGGTCTCTCAGGTTCGACCCCGTGGTTGTTTAAAAAACCCTCAAGCCATCCAAGGGTTTTACACCCATCACTTACTATCGTCACTTCGTATATCCTACAATGAGTATCAAGAAGATATCGCCACACAACCAGGGAAAAGACACTTGGCCCTATTACATACGCTGAGCCACCATGCCATTATGGTCGCCACAAAGTTTGCAGGAATATGGGACATATTCAAAAAATCATCCGAAGTCCTGGGGCGCACTGGTTATATCTTAGGGCCCCACGGGCCGCCAGCCAAGCTGTAAAGGACAGAGGAACCAACTAGGCCCAGCTTCTTCATCACAACACTAGTCCGATCAGTCAATCATGCTTCCTTCGAACAGACCTGAAGGGAGGGACTTGTGATGGGGTTAATAGCTCGGGGCAGGTACATGGGAAGAAGAAGCTACGCGGCATGACATGATTGGTTGGAGCGATCCTTCTTCCAGAGCTCCAGGACCCCCCTCGGGATAGCTATGCCCGGGATTAACAAATCTCTCAGGATCACCCCGGGAAGCCGGGACTCGGGATCACCCCGAGGAAGTGGATCGCCCATGGCCTCCCCCTCCCCCCCCCCCCCCCCCCCGGGCCAGGAGTACCCGAGATCACCTTGGGAGAGTGAAGCTCAAGTCACCTTCGACCGCAAATAACGAACCCCCTATTTGCAGATACTTGGGTAATGATCAACAGTGTATACGGGAGGATCAGGGTCTGCAATCCTCGGTCATTATCGCCCTCATCCTTACAACAGGCAAGATTCAATGAGTGTGAGGACCGTTACAGGGGAGATTTCGTAACCGAAGATAGGGGGAACATGGCGAGAAGCACGGAGACACGTACTATCGTCCCCGCCGCCATCAGTATAAAAGGTAGGTCAACCCCTCCGGTAAAGAGGTTATGCTCTCGTAACTCTACACACATTTCCTTTCTTGCTGCCTTAACTCTCCCTCAATATACTGACTTGAGCATCGGAGTGTGCTCTGTCGGATAATCTCCGGCATGTTCCCCTAACTCTCGTGTTGATCTTGCAGGGCACTGAGTTCCTCCCCACCTCAGTGACTTCCACGTGGGTAGAACCCCGGTGACTGGACATTGTCATCGCTTCCTTTTGGTACAAGTACCATTACCTAATGGTACCTTAGTCTAGTTATTTGAGACTCCCCCTTGATTTGAGCTCCTCCTTTTTGCCTTGGTCGGATTCATTCCCATTGGACATTGATTCTGATAATGCCCCTTTTGTTTGCATAAGAAGCACACAATATGCTTCTTATCCTTCTTTACCACGGGGCCGACCTCCTTTGGCTTCTCCTTGGTCTTGGGTGCCACTTGCACGTTCTTTTTGACCAAATTAGAACACTTACTCTTATAGTGTCCTTTTTGTCTACACTCAAATTAAATAATGTGATCTTTATTTTTACAAATTGAAATAGTTATACCTTCATGGGGTGTAGAGGTGATACTCGATTTTTCTTCTTTATTGACCTCGGATGATGATGTTGAAGCTTTTCTTTGATCCGATGTCAAGTGGCAAATTTTGCTCCCCCTCAATCCTTGAAGTGGAGACTTCTTGAACTTCATCTTCGAATGTTAAGCATCTCTCACCTTCCGAATCTTCTTCCTCTGATGAATCTCCCTCTTTGGATTTGTCTTGATTTGGTACAGTGGAGGGATCTTCATGAAGCTTTGCCAATTTGCTCCAAACCTCTCTGGCATCTTGAAATTTTCCAATTTTGTCCAAGATGGTGCTTGGCAATAGATTGACCAATACCTTGGTCACTTTGTCATTGACCTCACATCTCTTGATTTGCTCCTCATTCCATTTTCTTTTCTAGAGGAGCTTTCCTTTGGTGCTTGTTGGAGCTTCAAAACCCTTCATTAGAGAAACCATTACTTTATCTCCATCATGAAAAAATTTTCAATCTTTGACTTCCAAAGATCGAAATTTACTTTGTCGAATGGTGGAGGTGCCCGAGTGTCGTAGCCAAACTCCATTTTTGAATTTAACCCTCTTGATGATGGATTCTTGAAATTAGGGTTTCTTCAAACTTCTTCTTCTTCCTCTAGCTCTTGCTCTCTTGGCAATGAGTCCAACAAAGAGCAACCTTGCTCTGATACCTCTTGTTAGGACCGGTAGGAGAGCTAGAGGGGGTGATTAGCTACAATCTTTGCTCGTTGTAGATTTGTTGCGGCGGAAGACTTGAGCAATGTTAACACCTCGATTTTACTTGGTATCCACCCCCTTGAGGTGACTAATCCAAGGGGAAATCTTACAAGCTTACAAGCTTACAAGAAGAATATAACAAGAGGAAGCAAATACAATAGGAAATCATACAAGATTTACAACAATGAGGTCTCTTTGCTTTCCTTGCTTTATTGAAGCTTAAGATCGCCTCTAGAACCTTGGAAGTGCAGCAACACTATGCCCCAAGACTTCTCTTGAAATGGTGAGGAAGGTGGAGAAGAATCGTGTAAGCCCTGTGTGGGATCGTTTAGAATCGATAGAGGGGGTGAATATCGATAAAACTTTTCGGATATAAAAAGAGTAATACGCAGCGAAAATTTCAAACAATGCTACCACGCTTTTCTTTTACTTGGTTCGGAGTCTAGATCGGCTACTACTCCAAGCCCCATGGTCCTTGACCATTTATGTTGGGCAATTCTATATTTCGCAAAAGGGTTACTAAATTTGAGCACGAATACAGAATTGAAAAAGTAAGCAATTAAAAATACCGATGACCGGAGAATGACTCAAAGATCGGAGCAACGGGTCATCATTGGCGCTTGAGACTTGAGCACGGAGGGATTAGATCAAAGCGCTTGAGTATTTGCGTTGGAAGAAGTGTTGTTTGGAAGCAAGGGGGTGAACCCCTTTATATATAGTTGTTTGGGGCGCCTGTGTTGAATGGGGCTCCTGACACGTGTGCCCCTCTGTGCGAATCCTCATCTGCAGACTTGGCAAGCGTTTATCCCTTCAACTAGGGCGCCTGGGATGACAGGGGCGCCTGTATGGTCACGAGCGCCTCCTTTGCTGACGTGGAGGCTCAGCTTCGCAGACTGCTGGAAACCACCCTTCTTGGGCGCGGAGAATGACTCAAAGATCGGAGCAGCGGGTCATTTTTGGCGCTTAAGACTTGAGTACAGAGAGATTAGAGCAGAGCGCTTGAGTATTTGCATTAGAAGAAGTGTTGTTTGGAAGCAAGGGGGTGAACCCCTTTATATATAGTCGTCTGGGGCGCTTGTGTTGAATGGGGCACCTGACACTGTGCCCTTCTGCGCAAATCCTCATCCGTAGACTTGGCCAACACTTATCCCTTCAACTAGTGCACCTGGGATGACTGGGGCGCATGTATGGTCATGGGCACCTACTTTGCTGACGTGGAGGCTTAGCTTCGCAGATTGCTAGAAACGACCCTTCTTGGGCGCCTGTATCCATACAGGTGCTTGACTCCTTTCAGGCGCCTGGGAAGCAGTGAACTCCATCCTTTGTTCCTGCAACCATGGTTAGTTCCAAAACACAAATAATATATAAGTTAAGTTCAACTTACATCCTGCGCTGTCTTGGTTCTGACTTTGAGCTTCCTAAATGGAACCCTAGTTCGAACCGACGCCTAATGTTTCCTCCTACGGGGAACACCTCCTCGCCTACTCCTCTCAGGAGAATTTAGCTTTTGCCAACCGGCTCCTCTGGTTGGACTTTTGCCCGATCTCCGGATCAAAACTTCGTACCCAGTCCACGACCAGGACTTATTGCCCAACCCTCGGTCAGGTCTTCGGTGCCCAGCCCTCGACCAGGACTTATTGCCCAATTCATTGAATTAGGACTTCGTGCCCAGTCCACGACCAGGACTTATTGCCCAAACCTCGGTCGGGTCTTCGGTGCCCAACCCTCGGCCAGGTCTTATTGCCCAATTCTACGAACTAGGACTTCGTGCCTAGCTTATCTAGGACTTTTCTTGCGCACTTAAACAAAGTCATTAGATCACAATGTAACCTTAACTTATGAACCCTTTGCCATTATCAAAACTCAGGTTCGATCTTGGTGCTTCCGGCAACAACACCCTGCTGCTTCAAACCTGTGTGAAAACCCTATATCCCGACACCTAGGGTTCCCTAATCGATTGCCCAATTGATTACCATGTCAGACTTAGCCGTTCAACGGCTATTTTTTGAAGCTTAATCGATTAGCCAATCGATTAAGAACAATCTTAATCGATTGTTGAATCGATTCAGCATCTTTTTGTGCTCTCGCGCAATACTGTGGTAATCAATCGCCCAATCGATTATCAGACCACTTAATCGATTGATTAATCGATTAAGAGAAGGCTGAATTGATTTCCCAATCGATCCAGCCACAATCTGTTCTCGCAACTTATTTCTCCCAATCGATTACCCAATCAATTCACACCTTCCTTAATCGATCACCCAATCGATTAAGAAGGCTTCTATTCGTGAGAAACCAACCCCAAATTGATTACCCAATCGATTGAGTCCAACTCCAACTTGAGTGCACAAGTCTAGGGTTCCCTTGCCTAACCTTGGTCAACTGTGACCTATTAGGACTTCCTTACCAAGTGTCCGGACAATCCCTTTGACCAACCTGGATTTCTCCTGCCTAGCTCCCAGCTAGGACTTAACCTGATTCCCAACCAGGTTTGCCTAGCTCTCGAGTTAGGTCTAGTCTCTCGGTAGACTTCCACCTTGCCAGCGTGCGATCTCCCCGATCCACCTGGACTTCACCTAGTCCCACTAGGTCTTTTCCCATGCCAACGTGCGATCTCCCCGATCCACTTGGACTTCACCTAGTCCCACTAGGTCTTTCTTCAAGCTTATGATTGCCTCTAGAACCTTGGAAGTGCAGCAATACTATGCCCCAAGACTTCTCTTGAAATGGCGAGGAAGGAGGAGAAGAATCGTGCGAGCCTAGCTGCTTCTAACTTGCATGAAAATCCTATATACCCGATGCCAAGGGTTACCTAATCGATTGCCCAATCGATTACCATGTCAAACTTAGTCATTCAATGGTTATTTTTTGAAACTTAATTGATTAGCCAATCGATTAAGAACAACCTTAATCAATTGCTAAATCGATTCAGCATCTTTCTGTGCTCTCGCGCAATACTTCGGTAATCGATCGCCCAATCGATTATCGGACCTCTTAATCGATTGATCAATCAATTAAGATAAGGCCGAATCGATTGCCCAATCGATCCAGCCACATTCTATTCTTGCAACTTATTTTTCCTAATCGATTCACACCTTCCTTATGTTGGACCTTGGATGGCTAGAGAAGGGGGGGGGGGTGAATAGCCAGACACTCAAACTTTGGCTTCTTTTTGGTTTCTGCGCTTGAGATTAGTAGCGGAAACAAAACAACAAAAAAACAAAAACTAACAGAAACAAAGAAACCAAATAGAAATGACACAAAGATTTACAAGATTCGGGGATAAATTGCCCCTACTCCTTGGCGTGCCCGTGAGGTGGGCGATCCCTTGATCGTCGGCAGATCAAGCCCCGGAAATCCGGATATCACAGCCTCCTTCTCGGTGGAGATACCTCTCCACAGATAGTCTCAGAATGATATCAAACAACGCACAGAGACAAAGAAAAGGCTTACAGAGTGTGAGAACAAAGAGCGCACAGAAGGGAACACTTCACCGAGTTCAACCCAGCACAACTCTCATGCAAGAACCCTCAGCTCTTCGTGTCTGCTTGCTGATCGACTCGCAAGGCTCTTCACTGGCTCAAAGCTCTCAAGATGCAATGTATCAGAGTGTTAGCGTTTCAAAAGATACTGTCTCTTCTCTACTATCCATCACTTAAACCTCTGCTCAACGCAAGATCATCCCAGGCGCATCTGCAGCTCACCAGGTGTGTCTGCAACAACCATGAGCGTCTGCAACAACCTCCGTCACCAACCCACTGACCTCTACTAAGCTCATCCCATTGAAACCTCTTCAGCCGAGCCCCAGGTCAGTCGCCAGCTCCGCCAATAGTTGCCAGCCCGCGCCAGAAGCCGTTGAATCCTGCGAATGGAAAATAAACAAACCTAACCGAAGCAAAAGTCTTCAATTGACCCTCCTTCTTGGTTTGTGTCATCCCTGCATTACCTCCACACTCAACAGAGGCTTAGTAGAACAAATCAGCAGTGTAACAGAGAAATCAGAAGCCATTCAGAGCGTTATCAGAAGTCTGACAATATTTTCAAATTAAAGTTCAGACACTGATCGGTCTCCAGACCGATTAGTGAAGACCCTGATCGGTCCAGTGACACTGTACGATCACGGATCTGAACCTATGATCGGTCACACTGACCAATCATAGATCGGGGATCGGTCACCAGACTGATCCACCAGCTTACCAGGATTCCTCCAGCTCCCACCCGCCAAAGGCACCTGATCGGTCACCTGACCGATCAGGTTGTGCCTTGATCGGTCACAGTGGCCGATCAAGTTGTGCCCTAATCGATCACAGTGACCGATCAGGTCACCTCTGGACCGATCAAGACCCATCCTGACCGGTCCAGGAGGACCCTGATCGGCCCCTTTGACCGATCAGGGTTTTCTCTAGAAAGCTTCTGATCGTTCACCAGAACGATCAGAAATCACACAGAAACATTCTGTTCTCTCTCTGATCGTTCAACAAAATGATCAGAAGCCAAACAAATATTCTGTTCTCTTTTTGATCGTTCACCAGAACGATCAGATGCATTGGATCGGTCACCAGACCGATCTACAACCAAGAGTTAGTGCCAACTTCCTGATCGGACCACAGACCGATCCAACTCCAACCATTTCAACCCTAAGTCCAGAGAACAGGCTCCCTAGCCTTCTCTGACTCATTCTGGTCCCGGAGAAAGAGCTCACGTGCCCTTCTCCGACCAGTACACTCAATGCTCAGTTCCCCGGACCGAGACTTCGTGCCCGGCTTCACTCACCGGGACTTTATTCAACCTAGCTTCCCTCGCTAGGACCTGACTTCACTCACCAGGGTATCCTTCACCTAGTTTCACTCGCTAGGATCCGGCTTCACTCACCGGGGTTTCCATCACCCGGCTTCACTCACCGGGACCCGGTTTCACTCACCAGGGTTTCCATCACCCAGCTTCACTCACCAGGACCCGATTTCACTCACTGGGGTTTCCGTCACCTAGCTTCACTCACCGGGACTTCCGTCACCCGTCTTTACTCACCGGGACCCGGCTTCACTCACCGGGGTTTCGTGCCCAGTCCCCGACCAGGACTTAAGTCGAACTTATCTTACTCGCCTAAATTTAAATCGGTGTCAACACCAAAACAACAATCAGGTCAGACTGCATCAACACCTTAATCGATCACCCAACCGATCAAGAAGGCTTCTGTTCATAAGAAACCAAACCCAAATCGATTACCCAATCGATTGAGGTCATCCCTAACTTGTGTGCACAAGTCTAGGGTTCCCTTGCCTAACCTTGGTCAACTGTGACCTATTAGGACTTCCCTACCAAGTGTCTGATCAATCCCTTTTGTTGATGCAGTCTGACCCTGATTGTTGTTTTGGTATTGACACCGATTTAAGTTTGATTCAAGTTTGGTTGAATTCGGGTTAAGTCCAGGTGGATCTGGGAGATCGCACGGTGGCATGGAAAAAGTCCTAACTTGGAGGGTTAGGTGAAAAGTCCTAGTATGGAGGGCTAAATTGAACGAAACCCCGGTGAGTGAAGCCGGGTCCTGGTGAGTGAAGCCAGGTGGTGGAAATCCCGGTGAGTGAAGCCAGGTGATGGAAATCTCAGTGAGTGAAGCCGGGTCCTAGTGAGTGAAGCTAGATTGAAATCCCGGTGAGTGAAGTCGGGTCCCGGTGAGTGAAGTCGGGTGACTGAAATCCTAGTGAGTGAAGCTAGGTTGAAATCCCGGTGAGTGAAGCCGGGTCCCGGTGAGTGAAGCCGGGTCCCGGTGAGTGAAGCCGGGTGACCGAGACCCTGGTGAGTGAAGCCAGGTCCTAGCTTGGAGGGCTAGGTTGAAGTCCTAGTGAGTGAAGCTGGGCATGTCACGAGTCAGAGAAGGGTTGGAGGCTTATTCTCGTGACTTAGAGTGCATTTGGGCTTGCCTGGATCGGTCTGGTGACCGATCAGGGAAGTTGGCATGGTGCTCCTTCGTGGATGAATCTGGTGACCGATCCAGCAATGACTGATCGGTCTGGTGACCGATCAGGGAGTATGCGTTTCACTTACTGAATGGCTCCTGATCGGTCTGGTGACCGATCAGGGAGCTCACAAGTGGGTTGAGTTCCCTTGCTGATCTGCTCTTGATCGATCTGGTGACCGATCAGGATCACTGTGCAGATCGTTCTGAAGAACGATCCAGCATCGCAGGTTCCTCTCTATGATCGATCAGGACGGAGCCTGATCTGTCTGGTCATGTCCTGATCGATCTGGTGACTGATCAGGAGGCTCCCTGATTAGTCCGGTGACCGATCAGGGATCATACAGTGGGTTTTGGGAACCTTACTGCTCGACTCCTGATCAGTCTGGTGACCGATCAGGGATACTGTTCAGATCGGTCTTGAGAACGATCAAGTGTCGCGAGATTCTCCTTATGACCGATCAGGATGGAGCCTGATTGGTCTGGGAGTAGCCTGATAGGTCTGGTGACCGATCAGGCTGGAGCCTGATTGGTCTGGCGACCGATCAGGAGCAGAACTTTAATTCAAATACGCTGTCAGAAGGGTCTGATCGCGTCTATTTTGCTCAGGATTTTTTCTGCTATCACTGATCTCATTTGATATTCATTTGCTAAACCTCTGATTGAGTGTGCAGGTGACAGGGATGGATTCAAATACTCAAGGAGTGTCAAAGAGAGGCTTTCCGTTGAGCAGGTTTGGCAGTTTTCCATCGCAGGTTACAACGGGCGCTGCTGGCAACAGCTGGAAGCTGACCTGGGGCTGGGGCTCGACTGAGGAGAGTTCAGTGAGTCCAGAGGAGGTCAGGGGTAGCTGTCTTGTTGCAGGTGAGCAGCTGGGAGCTGTGTGGAGCGTCTGTGGGTTGGCGATGGCAGCTAGGATAAGTGTGGGCTGGCGATGAAGAGAAGGAAGTTCTCTCTACTGCAGCAACACTTGATCCATCCTTAGCAATCACTCTGAGTCTTGAAGCTTCTGCAAACTTGATCATTCTTTGAAGCTTGAGAGACCTGAGCATTAAGAAGGACTCGTGGCAAGGCGATCAACAAGCAAACAAGGAAGAGCTGAGTGAAGGCTCTTGCCGAGGTTGTGCTGGGTTGTTGTTTGTGTTTGTAAGCGTTTCTCTTCATCTGCTTGTGCTCTGTAAGTCTCTGATTGTCTCTGTGCTTTTCATTCTACATCAACTTGTTGAGACATTTTGTGGAGAGGTTACTCTACCGAGAAGGAGGATTTGATATCCAGATTTCCGGGGCTTGATCTGTCGACGATCAAGGGATCACCCACCTTAAGGGCACGCCAAGGAGTAGGGGCAAGATATCCCCGAACCTTGTAAACGATCCTTGTTAGCGTTTTGGTTTGTGTTTCATTTCTGCAACTTGTTTTCTGTCTTGTATTTGTCTTCCGCTACTAATCACTCAAGTGCAGAAATCCTTAAGCTCAAAGAAATGGTGTCTGACTATATTCACCCCCCCTCTATAGCCATCCGAGTTCCAACAAGTGGTATCAGAGCCTGGGGCTCTGTACACGGCTTAACATCCAAGAGTTTTCAACAAGATGGCGTTGAGAGAAGGCTTCTCCACCACCCGACCTCCATTCTTTGATGGCGCCGACTTCCAATATTAGAGATCAAAGATGGAATACTATTTGAAGATGGATATCCATACTTGGTTCGCGGTGAAGGAGGGATTCACCCCTCCTAAGGATGATGAAGGAAAAGAACTTGAGTCATGGAGGTGGACTGCCGAACAAACACGAAAAAGTGAAGCCGACGCTAAGGCGGTTGTCACTCTACAATGTGGCATGAACAAATACCAACTCATCAAGGTTGGTCCTTTCACAAGTGCAAAGGACTTGTGGAACAAACTCATTGAGCTCCATGAAGGCACCCGAGACTCTAGAATTGCAAAGAGGGACTTGTTCCTCAATCAACTTCAAAATCTCTTCATGAAGGAGAATGAGTCGGTAAGTGAGCTCCATAGCCGGTTCAAGGAAGTCCTCAATGGACTTCATTCAATTGATGAAAAGGTTGAGAATCGCGACCTTGTGAGGTATGTCTTGAAAGCATTTCCAAGGAATGCTTTGTGGTCATCCATGGTGGATGCCTACAAAGTATCCAAGGATCTATCTATTGTTAAGTTAGATGACTTATTTTGTGAGATGGAATTGCATGAAATGGCTAACAAAGGCCCCAAGGAGAAGGGGATTGCCTTAGTTGCAGGGGACCGAATCAACAAGAAGAAGAAGGAGAAGGAAGCCTCTTTATCTTTATCCTCATCCGAGTCCGAGTTCGAGGAGGAGGGCAGCTGGTCTTCTTCCTCCGAGATGGCCAACTTTGTTAGAAGAATGATGAGGAAGAGTCGGCGCCTCAAGGGTAAAGGTAACCCTAGTGAAGTTAAGATTGATAAATCTAACATTACTTGTTATGAGTGTAGCAAGAAAGGACATTACAAGGATGAATGCCCAAAGTTAAAGAAGAAGAAGGATAAATCAAAGAAGAAAAGGAAGGCCTTGAGGGCCACATGGGATGAATCGTCCTCTAGTTCATCCGAAGAAGAGAAGGAGGAGAAGTACACTCACCACCGTGCCCTCATGGCCATAGAGGATTCAAATGAAGAGGAGAGTGGAGATGAATCAAGCTCCTCAACCGCGCCTTCATCATCTTCGGATGATGAAGAGGTAATTTCTCCCGAGCTAGATAAGTGCTATAGAACCATTGCATGTCTAGCTAGATTGCTTAAAAAATCCAAGAACAAAGTTAAATTGTTGAAATTGGAAGTAGAAGAATTGAAATCCTCTAGGGTGGAGGATATTAATAATTTTCATGAGAAAATCCTCTAAGGATGAGGATATTTGATAATTTGCATGATAAAAAACTTGAGGATGACAATAGGATCTTGAGGAGTGAAGTTGAAAAACTCAAGAATATTCTTGAGAAGTTTTCAACTAGCTCTAAAACATTAGACATGATCTTAAATTCCCAAAGGGCAGTTTACAATAAGGCCGGTATCGGTTACCGACCTAAGGAACTAACCTTTGTATCATTAATGTCAAGAACCCAATTTAGATCACAAGATGATTCTAGGGTTCAAAAAGCCAAAAAGAAAATGACTAAGGCATGGGTGGCAAAGTCCCTCATTGTTGATGCATTAGGTCCCAAAATTTGGGTACCCAAAACTTCGATCTTTAGAATTGTTTAGCATTGATTGAGGGGGAGCATCTATCAACGTGGGAGGTTGATATTTGGTGCTCCAAACTCATGACCAAGAAAAAATTATCATTCACATTGTTGGTCATGGAAAATGTGAATTTAATGCTTTGAGCTTCATTGTCTTAGTTCTTATAACAAGATGATCCCTTGTCTAGTGATTTATGAAATCTCATTTGGGCAATAAGGAAATTTATCATGCGACGAATGATAGTATATCCATGTTTCAAAATAAATAAACAAGTTTTTTTAAAAAAAATTATTCACATGAATGGTTTAGGTTGACACATAACTTGTTTTGCCTTGGATTGCTTAGGATAATAAGCTTTGTTGTTGCAATTTATGTTTTCATGCAAGTTATGGTTTATGGTATGTCATGATTTTCTTGTACGTGTTATACAACATGAATGCATGCTAAGGAAATATCAACACATAATCTGTAATGATAAGGCATCAATAGACAAGAACATGAGCTTAAGGTTTAGGCTTAAGTTTTTCTTAAGGTATTTTGTTTGGTGAACATGATCAAATATGCCATGATTTACTGTATGTAACGTTCATGTATTGCATGCAAATTTTTGAGGAATATATGGTTTGTGATGATCATCATAAAACCTCACAAGGCAATATCAATGCATGTTCTTGAAATATTTTTAAAACTGGGTAAATGAGACAAAAGCATGTCGGACAAAATAAAACCTTATGAATTATATTGATACAATCATGTGTTAGGAAGCTTGATCATGTTTTGATACTAATTTAATACGAGCATATTTTTGAGAGTTTGATCATATTTTGTTTGTATCATAAAATCTGATCATGCTTAGAACATATTTATGATGTTTTGATAAAAATCTATTTTTGGATTGTTTTTAAACCATAGAAATTCTTTGATATGAAAATATGCTTTTTGGTTAAGGGACCCCATGATTAGGATCAAATGGATTAAAACTAATTGAATTAGGGTCTGGGAATGGTTAAGGGGTGAAACAAATCTATTTCTGAAACTGATCAGGTTCAGAAAACAGTCTGTGTCAGACCTGATAGGTCCACCGACCGATCAGGACTCACCCTGATCGGTCTAGTGACCGATCAGGAATCATACTGACCGGTCCGGTGACCGATCAGATCGACACTGATCAGAGGTATCAGACTACTCCTCAGTTCGATCCCCTTTTTCATCCAATTGTATCAGTGTAATGATCATATCACACACAAATCTGATACAAACCAAGTACAATTGAAACATACTTGATCATCCATTGGTACAAACCTGGTACTAAGTGAGTACAAGTTGGTTCAAGTGTTCAAATATGGGTAGGAACTTTTAAAACCCTTGATTTTCAGAAATTTTTCTGAAACATCAAGTGTTAAACAAACCTAATACTGATTTGATACAAGCCTATGTTGGGATGTTCAATTTCATAAGAAAGGGTTTGTTGAGTACTCTTGTTCTTAATGTCGTGTTTTGGTTATTTTTTTGAAATGATGAATTTCAATAGAGTCTACACCCCTGGTCTGGAATGCAAATTGTTAATGCAGTCTGATCAGGAACGTATCAGAGTTTTAGAAATTTTTCTAAAATCTGATTGCTCCCCAGACTAATCAGATACGTTTCTGTATCACGTGATCAACGGACCTGATCGGTCACGGAGACCAATCAGGACTATGTGTCAGATACAGATGCATTCCTTACTTGTCATGTGAAGCATATACGTATTTGACCATGATATACTTCTGTATATGTCTTCACATGAAACTCCAAGTGTTAATGCAGTCCGATCTTGAACGAATCAGAATTACAGGAATTTTTCTGAAAATTGATCGTTCATAGATAAATCAGAAATTTTTCTGTATCGATCATCAGTCTGATGGAACTGCGATAATTATTGTCATATGATGCATATACATTGTTGTCATGATACATTTATGGTATATGCCTCTCATATGCAATTCAAAAATCATCCTTTGACTTACTTGTCATATGAAACATATACATGCTTAACCATGATATTATTCTGTATATGTTTTCATGTGCGATTCAAGTTTTATCTTTGATTATTTTGGGTTTGGGGAGAGACCCGTATTTGAGGGGGAGGTATGTTCAAACTTAATAACCATACCCTTTTCGATGTTTGACAAAGGGGGAGAAAATGGTTGATTAAGTTTAGGGTTATTATAGGGGGAGGATCTTGATTCCCTTACAATAATTAAACTGCCTTTAATTGATCATTAATGCCAAAACTTAAATCGGGTTGTCAAACAACAAAAAGGGAGAGATTGTTGATGCAGTCTGACCCTGATTGTTGTTTTAGTGTTGACACCGATTTAAGTTTGATTCAAGTTTGGTTGAATTCGGGTTAAGTCCAGGTGGATCTGGGAGATCGCACGCTGGCATGGAAAAAGTCCTAACTTGGAGGGTTAGGTGAAAAGTCCTAGTATGGAGGGCTAAGTTGGACGAAACCCCGGTGAGTGAAGCCGGGTCCTGGTGAGTGAAGCCAGGTGGTGAAAATCCCGGTGAGTGAAGCCGGGTCCTGGTGAGTGAAGCCAGGTGATGGAAATCCCAGTGAGTGAAGCCGGGTCCTAGTGAGTGAAGCTAGGTTGAAATCCCGGTGAGTGAAGCCGGGTCCCGGTGAGTGAAGCCGGGTGACTGAAATCCTAGTGAGTGAAGCTAGGTTGAAATCCCGGTGAGTGAAGCCGGGTCCCGGTGAGTGAAGCCGGGTGACCGAAACCCTGGTGAGTGAAGCCAGGTCCTAGCTTGGAGGGCTAGGTTGAAGTCCCAGTGAGTGAAGCTGGGCATGGCACGAGTCAGAGAAGGGTTGGAGGCTTGTTCTCGTGACTTAGAGTGCATTTGGGCTTGCCTGGATTGGTTTGGTGACCGATCAGGGAAGTTGGCACGGTGCTCCTTCGTGGATCGGTCTGGTGACCGATCCAGCGATCACTGATCGGACTGGTGACCGATCAGGGAGTATGCGTTTCACTCACTGAATGGCTCCTGATCGGTCTAGTGACCGATCAGGGAGCTCACAAGTGGGTTGAGTTCCCTTGCTGATCTGCTCTTGATTGATCTGGTGACCGATCAGGATCACTGTGCAGATCGTTCTGAAGAACGATCCAGCATCGCAGGTTCCTCTCTATGATCGATCAGGACGGAGCCTGATCTGTCTGGTCATGTCCTGATCGGTCTGGTGACCGATCAGGAGGCTCCCTGATTAGTCCGGTGATCGATCAGGGATCATACAGTGGGTTTTGGGAACCTTACTACTCGACTCCTGATCGGTCTGGTGACCGATCAGGGATACTGTTCAGATCGGTCTAGAGAACGATCAAGTGTCATGAGATTCTCCTTATGACAGATCAGGATGGAGCCTGATTGGTCTGGGAGCAGCCTGATAGGTCTGGTGACCGATCAGGCTGGAGCCTGATTGGTCTGGCGACCGATCAGGAGCAGAACTTTAATTCAAATACGCTGTCAGAAGGGTCTGATCGCGTCTGTTTTGCTCAGGATTTTTTCTGCTATCACTGATCTCATTTGATATTCATTTGATAAACCTTTGATTGAGTGTGCAAGTGACAGGGATGGATTCAAACACTCAAGGAGGGTCAAAGAGAGGCTTTCCGTTGAGCAGGTTTGGCAGTTTTCCATCGCAGGTTACAACGGGCGCTGCTAGCAACGGCTGGAAGCTGACCTGGGGCTGGGGCTCGACTGAGGAGAGTTCAGTGAGTCCAGAGGAGGTCAGGGGTAGCTGGCTTGTTGCAGGTGAGCAGCTGGGAGCTGTGTGGAGCGTCTGTGGGTTGGCGATGGCAGCTAGGATAAGTGTGGGCTGGCGATGATGAGAAGGAAGTTCTCTCTACTGCAGCAACACTTGATCCATCCTTAGCAATCACTCTGAGTCTTAAAGCTTCTGCAAACTTGATCATTCTTTGAAGCTTGAGAGACCTGAGCACTAAGAAGGACTCGTGGCAAGGCGATCAACAAGCAAACAAGGAAGAGCTGAGTGAAGGCTCTTGCCGAGGTTGTGCTGGGTTGTTGTTTGTGTTTGTAAGCGTTTCTCTTCATCTGCTTGTGCTCTGTAAGTCTCTGATTGTCTCTGTGCTTTTCATTCTACATCAACTTGTTGAGACATTTTGTGGAGAGGTTACTCTACCGAGAAGGAGGATTTGATATCCGGATTTCCGGGGCTTGATCTGCCGACGATTAAGGGATCACCCACCTTAAGGGCACGCCAAGGAGTAGGGGCAAGATATCCCCGAACCTTGTAAACGATCCTTGTTAGCGTTTTGGTTTGTGTTTCATTTCTGCAACTTGTTTTCTGTCTTGTATTTGTCTTCCGCTGCTAATCACTCAAGTGCAGAAATCCTTAAGCTCAAAGAAATTGTGTCTGGCTATATTCACCCCCCCTCTCTAGCCATCCGAGTTCCAACACCTTTGACCAACTTGGATTTCTTCTGCCTAGCTCTCAGCTAGGGCTTAACCTGATTCCCAACCAGGTTTGCCTAACTCTCGAGTTAGGTCTTGTCTCTCGGTAGACTTCCACCTTGCCAACATGCGATCTTCCCCGATCCACCTGGACTTCACCTAGTCCCACTAGGTCTTTTCCCATGCTAGTGTGCGATCTCCCCGATCCACTTGGACTTCACCTAGTCCAACTTCAGCTAGTCCCACTAGGTCTTTTTCCATGGCAGCGTGCGATCTTTCCGATCCACCTGGACTTCACCTAGTCCAACTAGGTGTGCCTAGTCCCACTAGGTCTTTTCCCATGTCAGCGTGCGATCTCCCCGATCCACCTGGATTTCACCTAGTTACACTAGGTATGCCTAGTCCCCCTAGGTCTTTTCCTAGTCAAGTCTCCAATCAACCTTGACCCACTTGACTCACACGATATTCAAACATCATGCAATATTCAAACATCATTATCAAACATCGAAACATTCAACCTTAAGCTTACTATACATAAACTCACCCAAGCCTAATCAAACTATGTCAACCCTGACCTAACAAAGATTGCACCAACACTATCTTTAGTTGACTCAACGTCATTTTAATCGACTGAAATACATTCTAATTGACTCATCACTTGTAAGCTACATAACTTGCTAAGATCACACACTTATCATCCGATTGATCATTCTAATTTTTTGTCCTCTTGAACTTGGCATACAAGTGATGAGTCAATTAAAATGGTGTTGAATCAACTTAAGATAGTATGAATTCTATGTGATTAATGTTTCAATTAATTGTTCTCAGAGTAATGATACAGTGATAGAACATTTTTTTTTAATTTTTCAGACATCTAAATATTGAGTCTTTGACTTGATGAATTAACAGATGAATGTTTTTAATGGACGGTTGATCTAAGAACGTGGATTGATGAGTCATTCACTATGAGTACTTCTCGATTTATTTTGATGATTAACGAAAAATTTTATGGGATTGATATTAATTTTAAAAAACAATTAAAAATTAAAAAACTATAACCACTTCGCCCTTTGCTTACATATGACAAAAAAGACGAAACACTCGCCCCCAGCGCCCCCGTCAGTCGTCCCAGGACGAATACGGAGGAGGTAAATCACGATGACTGAGAAGACAAGAGAGGTTGGGGGGTGGATTTTTTACACAGGGTATAGGGATTTACGCCCTATCAACTTCGTCGCACAAACTCAAGACCTCTAGTGATAATCTATCAACTCTTTACCATCTCAGTTATGCTCATTGGGGCTCACCCTTTGCTTACATGAACTATGAATTGTTTGTCTTCTCATACAGTATAGACTATGACTTGATTTATTTTTTATCAATATAATTTTTTCCCAACCTTATGTTTTTCAAAAATTTATCATTTTCAAAATATTTTTTTTGAAAACTTGTCTTCTAAAGTTGAGCAATATTTTAAAACTTAAAGTTATTATAGACTTAGCCGGGTCTTTTCTCTAGAAAAATATAAACCTATAGTTCTAAATAATCAATATCTCACAAACACATTAGGATTATCTTACTTGTGATTGCAAACACTTAGGCTATATGTGGTGAGAGGTAATCAATCTTATAATATAATCAGGATTACATTATAAGATTGATTACTTTGTTTGATAGTTTTAAAATTGTAATATAATATAATATGCATTATAAAAGTTAAGTAAAATTTTGTAATCTAGATTACAAGATCAATAATATATAATTCTGGATTATATTCTAGGTTCAATTACATTACAAGTTTGATTACATTACCCCTAATCAAATATAGTGTTAAAATATTATGAGATGCTTAGAGTTATGCCTGGACTTTAAATATTTATATTAGTATATCAATATAAGTCTGAGTATTAAATACCAATTCATAATGATCAAATTAAATAATCCTTCCTAATAAACAACTAACTGGATAACTGTACTTAATTTAACTAACCAAGTGGAAACTACTATTGTTTTGGATAGCTAACTAGTAACTAAATGTTAGGCATTTAACAAGGACAAATCATAGATAATTATTTTGTAAAAGAAATATTAAGTTAAGGGAGGATCTATTTTTGAAAAGAAATTCAATAATACTTTTTAAAAATAATTCTTTAGAAATTAATTTTTGAAAAATCTTTTTAAAAAATATCTTTTGAAAATTTTCTTTAAAATATTTTAAAAACTTTTATTTTTTAAAACTGTTTTGAATCTTTTTCATTTGAAAATTACGTTGCAAAATCCTCTAAAGTATCTTTATAAATTCTTTCAAATATTTTTTGAAAAATCCTTTAACATATTTTTCAAAAATTATTTTAAAAATACTGTGAAAATATTCTTGGAAAATACTTTGTCTTTGGAAAAAGGTTATTAAAATCTTATTTAGTCTTTTGAAATGTTAAATCTAGCTATTTGAAATTCTTCCTAAAATTAGATCTAATACCGAACTTTTGTTCAATATGTTTTAGATTATCTACAAATCTTAAATACAAATTTATTGTTATAAATGCTTGCTATTTGTTTATGATATGCATATTTTGATGAATAACATAAGGTAAGGATAAAGATTTAAAGATTAGAAAACTTTAAAACTCTAAAATTTCTCTTAATCATGTTATTATTTTTTATACACATTTTTTTTAAATTTTAACAGGATTGTCACTGCATGAAAAATGAGGAGATTATTAGTACAGTTTACATTAATAATCAAACTCAAGTTTTGATATATGACAGAAGATTAATATTTGGTATTGTGTGTACTAATTTGTTTACTAAGTGTGTAAGATCGAAAGACTTGTTAGGATCTGATACTAGGTCGAAGTCTAGAGAACTTGATAACTGACAGAAAGTCTAGTTGGGATCGCGGGACCTGACAACTGATCGAAATCCAGATAGGTTGATATTTGACAAGAAGTTCAATTGGATCTACGAGGCCTGACAATTGACTAATGTCCTGATAGAGCATCTGATAGGAAGACCTGGTAGATCAAAAGTCAAGTAAAAAAGTACAAATGGAAAGTAAAGGCAAGCAATGGAGGAGTGAGATCCAATGACGATGAGTTCTAGTAGGATTGTAGGTGTGGTCCAATTTAAAATTATTTCAGAAGTTTAAGTTGAGATGGAGACTGGATCCTGATCTTGAAAAGACACGATGTAATTAATAATTACTTCTTGATTTATTTTGAGCTATGAATAATAATTTTTCATAAGGTTGTTATCAATTTTAAAAATAATTAAAAATTAAATAGAATAATTTTGTTATTCTTATCTTAGTCTTAATATCTAAATCTTTATTTACGTCGTGCATTGAGTTAACCTAACGTGAGTGGGCCTTGACCTGACCTCGATCAGCACACATGACATTCATATTAATATAAAATAAAATTGGGTGGTCAAAATTTGACCATCTAGAATATATTTTTATAAATAAAAATTAATTTAATAAAAAAATAAATATAAAAAATATATAATTTAGTATGTAATAAATAAGTAAGAATATAATTGAAATTAAATATTTTTAATAATGATATTAAAATTATTTAAAAATTTATAATAGATTTATATATTTTTATAAGTTAAAAAATTAATTTAATATAAAAATAAATAAGAAAGAATACAATTTAATATCAAAATAAATAGAAAATAATATTATTTAATAAGAAATTTTTAAAAAATTAAAAAAATATATTAAATTAAAATTTTTAATTTTTTATCTTTTCTGATCCGTCAAATTTGGAATATTTAACATTATCCATTAATTTAATCATATCTGTGTTAACTGTCAACTACGTTCTTCTAGATTTTAGATCTACTTCTACCTCATAATAAACAGAGCACTAATCGAGAGCGCAGTGTGTAGTTCGACTCGGCCATGTCTTCGCTCCGCCGTCACGCCGTCGTCGTCTCCTTCCCCGCCCCTGGCCAGCTCAACCCCACCCTCGACTTGGCCAACCTCCTCCACCTCCGAGGCTTCCTCGTCACCTTCGTCAACACCAGCTCCGGCTGCCAGCGGATCCTCCAGACCTCCCAAGCTTTCCCGCCCGAATCCGACCTCCTCCGCTTCGAGACGATCCCCGATGGCTACTCCCTCGACTCCGCCGGCGCTCCCAATAACGAGGAACTGCGCCGCTCCATCAAGCGCACCTGCGCAGCGCATTTGGGGCAACTCCTGCGGCGGCTGGAGCAGGATCCGGTCCTGCCGCCCGTCTCCTGCGTCGTCGCCAACTTCCTGATAGCATCGGAGGCGGTGGAGGCGGCGGAGGAGATGGGAATCCCGTTTTTTGTGCTCTGGACTACCAGCGCTTGCAGCCTCCTCGGATCTCTCCATCTGCGGGAACTAATCCGAAGAGGATACGCCGCGCACAAAGGTAAAACCTCAAGATCACAAAATCATCATTAAACTGTGGATTTATGGCTCTCGTTTGTTCCTTTGTAGATCCGAGCTTCTTGACAAACGAATACCTCGATACCCCAACAACTGGATTCCCGGCTTCGAAGGCATTCGCCTGAGAGATCTTTCCAGCTTCATCCGAACAACAAATCCTAACCACTTCTTCCTCAACTGTGAGATGGAAGAAGTGGCTTGTGCCCAGAGAGCTTCTGGTGTGATCCTCAACACGTTTGATGAAATGGAAGGCAAGGTCTTGGATGCCATCAAAGCTGCCTTGCCTCGAGTCCTAACAGTAGGTCCTCTGTTCCTGCTACTCAACCAGATGAAAGCCGTGCCGAAGAATTTGAACCTTTTCGAAGAAGATCGCGGCGGGTACATGGCATGGCTGAACTCTCAGAAACATGCTTCGGTGGTTTATGTCTGCTTCGGAAGCTTGGCACGAATAAGAGTTGAACAATTGATGGAGTTTGCATGGGGTCTTGCTGATAGCAACCATCCTTTTCTGTTGAGCATCAGGCCGGATCTCGTTGAGAATGTTGTTGATGGTGGATTGCCGGAGGAGTTCATCAGGGAAGTCGAAGGGAGGGGTCGGGTGGCGAGTTGGTGCGATCAAGGCCTAGTGCTTGGCCACTCCTCCATTGGCGGCTTCCTCACGCATGGGGGTTGGAACTCCATGTTGGAGAGTGTTTGCGGTGGAGTGCCAATGCTCATTTGGCCTGGCTTTGCCGACCAATTCACAAACTGCAGGTTTGCTTGCGTGGATTGGGGGATAGCAATGGAGATCGAGCAAGAAGTGAAGAGGGAGCAGATCAGGAAGCTGGTTGTGGAACTGATGGAAGGGGAGAGGGGGCAGGAGATGAGGAAGAAGGTGATCAAGTGGAAGGAGATGGCAGAGCAAGCTACTAATGCACAGGGAGGAAGCTCTTGTGCTAACTTGATGAGATTAACTGAAGCTTTGTGTCCAAACAAAGATTGACACAGAATTTGCGAATATCAAATCGAAGATGGACTGAAGTATTTGTAACTGAATCAAGAATCAACTGTTCAAGTGTGATCGACTTCATGGTGCTTTCAATCTGTTCATGCTGGACAGATTTGCTGGAGATAATAAAATTATTTAATTTAAATTATTGAATTTCAAATTTTAACTTTATTTGATCAGGCGAGATGGTTTACGGAATAGGATTTTAGCCGTAATCGTCCAAGCAACTGCGGATCATCGAAATTTTGTCCCAATCGATTCAATATTCGCCGTGCGAGGTTATGATTTAATATAAAATCAAGCTTCTTGCTCCAAAACCCTCAACGTGTGACCAAATTCACAAACACATTGGAGTCTTTTTTATTTTAATCCAATTTTAATTCCATCGTAAAGTTGTGATGGAATTTAAACTTCTGTCTCTATTTGTCACGCTCCCAGAGGACCATGATTGTTCGAAAATTGAACAACATTTTCCATATACGATGGATAATCTGAAATATTTTATACATCACTCTCAACACCCAATATGGCATAGCCATCACAGCTAACAATTTTATCATAAATAAAAAAAAAGAAAAACATCACAACCACACAATTAATAATAAGAAAAGAAATCGCATAACCTCGAAGAAAAACTCAAAGCCAAGACATACATAGAAATCCACCACTCCAAGACTAATGAAACAAATACAAGTCCATTGAAATAAAAGTACAACTAATAAAAAAGTACGAAACAACGAAAAGTACTCAACGTTGAGGGGATGGGTAGATGGATCTTCTCTGGGCGGCACAAGACACAACTATCAACTACCTAAAATAAAAATGAAGGAAAGGAATGGTGAGTCAGGGCGGACTTCGTGGGTATAAGAATACATAAATGCATAGTATATAAAAAGGATAAAACAAACATATAGAATCAAGGTATATAATCTCTAAAATAAAGAACATAAATCAAATACATCTGTACGAATAATACCTCAATAAATTGTTTGTAATTCCGAGTAGATCCAAATCATATAATAAATGTAAATTGTTACTGAATATGCATGTTAATCAAATATAACAATTATAGCTCAAACAAATGTAGCAAATACAAGCAAATGCACAATACATAATATGCACATGATACAATAACCTAATTTGTACACATTCCAACCACCGCTACACTGGATAGGTCGGGTGGACAAGATACAAGCATCAAAAACTTATGGCTGTGCAGAAAAACAATAATACTTGTGTCAATGCATGAAAAGTCATAATACCTGTGGTTATAAAATCTCAAAAATGCCTATGGGGGCCTCTAACACCTGGGAGGTATCAACTATCTACACACAACTCTCACTAAGCGTGACACAATAGGAAATATAGCCGATGACCTATGCCAACCACAAGTGAGACAGTGGTCATCGACATGCAAATAATGTTATGGTGCATATCACTAATATGCATAATCTCAATCAAACCAAAATCATACAATTAATGTGATACAAAGCGCAATCAATACCAAAGTAAATAAACATACACTAATCTATTGTATAAGGTTTATCTAATGTCAACCCAACCCTAGATATGTTACTTGATAGTTCTACAGTACTCGCGTACAAGCGGTACTCTTTTAGATCAGAAAAAAAAGAGTTGAGACTGTATAATTGAACATTTTGGATTACTACTCAAAGGTCAAGCAAGAATAAATATCAAGCAGGAAAAATAAGGAGAATAGATTTAAGGTAAATCAACCTACTCAAATAATAAAATAATTATACATTTAAGGTAAACAATTTTACAGAAATCAAATAAGAAGTACCCATCTCGTAAATAAAGTGTGCATATCGGATAGAACCTCCCATGATCAAAAGCACATAGCCGATCAAAGTCATGTGTCAAATATAAGGTTTAGCCATTTATACGAACACCAAATAAGTATATCACAACCTAACTAGAATTGCCCTAATCATAATAATCAACTTCTAATTTAAAACCTAAACATTATGATTAGATTTAATCCTCCTTTATCCTAGGTCATGTCACCACCTAACTAGATTAGGGCTTTTAACAATCCATAAGATCAATTCAAACTCCGTGATGAATCAATTGATATGCCTCCCCTAACTTCCAATCTAAACCTACCCAACAAGTATCATATTACAATGGCATAACCACCACACAAGTTAGGGAAAAATAGATTAGCCCTATCAAGCTAGACATGCTTATTCAAAACAACATACACCCGCTTATGAAAACTTATCCAGCTAACACTCATATAGTATTACATAACAAGACTCAAAACCAAAAGAATAAACTAACACTTAATCCAAATAAAAAATCAATATTAATCCCTACCATTTAATCTGAGATTCCAACTTAGATTCGCCCCAATAGCTCAAATCACCGACCAACAACCCTACTTCACAGGTGTCCATCATCACAATCCATAAAGAATCACTACTTCCCAATTCAAGGTGGAGAATTGGAAGATCAAGGAATCAAGTAACATTAAATTCAAAACCCAAGAACAGCTCTACTCCTCACATGCAAACCTAACAAAGTTTCAGTCCAAACCCATGGCAACAAAAGCCAAGCCAACCTAACAATAAACACACTTGCAACACCTCAAGGATCAAGAATAGATCCAATGAACAGAATCAACACAATACCAAAGTTACTCACGACAACCAATCAATAATGAAACAAAAACATGTTGGTGCTGGAAGCACCAAGATCGAACCTGAGTTTTGATAATGACAAAGGGTTTATAAGTTAATGTTATCTCTTGATCTAATGATCTTGTTTAAGTGCGCAGGAAAAGTCCTAGGTAAACTAGGCACGAAGTCCTGATTCAAAGAATTGGACAATAAGTCTTGGCCGAGGGCTGGGCCCCTAAGTCCTGACATAGGATTGGGCAATAAGTCTTGGTCGCGGACTGGGCACGAAGTCCTGATTTGCGGAATTGGGCAATAAGTCCTGGCCGAGGGCTGGGCACCGAAGACCTGACCAGGGGTTGGGCAATAAGTCCTGGTCGCGGACTGGGCACGAAGACCTGATCCGTAGGATTGGGCAAAAATCTAACCGGAGGAGCCGGTTGGCAAAAAGATAAATTCTTCTGAGTGGAGTAGGCAAGGACGTGTTCCTCGTAGGAGGGAACATTAGGAGTCGGTTCGACCTAGGGTTCCATTTTGGAAGCCCAAAGTCAGAACCAAGACAGCTCAGGCTGTTAACTGGACTTAACATATATATTATTTGTGTTTTGGAACTAACCCTGATTGCAGGAACAAAGGATGAAGTTACTACCCAGGCGCCTGAATGGAGTTTGAATCATGTATATGTATGACTTTGCAAACATCCAAATATAATGGCAATGTACTCAAGTGATCAAACTATTTAATCCTGAATAAATCCACTTATATTAGTGATGCAAAATGTGATAACGTTTATACCAAGTGTCCCTTATCACTGTCCCTAGGTGAAATGAACAGACCCTCTAAATGGGAGGATTATTTGTCATAGTCACAACTCAAATCCTTGCCAATTGATATAAGTCTATCATTTGAGTACTAGTTCACCTACGTCATAAATTATTTGGAAATTTACCAAAGGGCACACCTGAGAATTAGTATTTACCAAAAAACGTACCATGGTTTCATTTTTACCAAAGGGCGTATTCATTTTTACCAAATAATTTTAGAAAATACCACCTCCAAGGGCCTGAACACAGATGTGTTTAGGCCTTTCTTCTAAAATTTTTTTATTTTAAAAATATTTTTTATAATATTTAATCATTATTTATTAAATTAAATAAAAATATCAATAGTTCTAGGAGATGGTATTTTTGGTGTCCAAACTTCTAATGATTATAAATTATGTTGCAATAGGAGTTTTTAGGTGTATCAGTGAGTTTTCACCAAAACCCACTAATGGACCTAGTATATTTGGATTTCTCAAAACTCAATATCAATAGTTAGAGTTGAGCTAGGAGATGGTATTTTTGGCATCCAAACTTCTAATGATTATAAATTATGTTGTAATAGGAATTTTTTAGGTGTATCAGTGGGTTTTCACCAAAACCCACTGATGTTCTCATACCGTATCAGTTGGCACAGAACGATGCAGTAATAATGTAGAATCATAGCTTGTTTTAGTAAATCATCCTTATATCTTTAATTTTGTTGATCAATATATATTATTATCTCACTTAATTATTTTTTTATATTTATTAATTTTATAGAATCATACAGGGCCTGAAATCAACTGATTTCAGGCCCTGCTATAAAAAATCGTTTTAACATACTCACATTAGTTCTCAGTTCAGAAAAACGATTAAATAGAAAAGTAATGCATTGAAGTTTCATTATTTTCTTCAAAGGAATATATATATATATATATGTTCGTTTTTAATATAATGCTCGTTTTATATTAATTAAAATACCTTACGTAAGGTAGTCTTTTTTAGTGATTTTTATTGTGATTTCAAAAATATAAAGAGATGTTTCTTTACGTTTCAGGCCTACGTAAAAAACCTATCATAACACATGATTTCAGACCGACGCAGGGCCTGAAATCTTTTGTTTCAGGCCCACGCTGGGCCTGAAATATTTCTATTTCAGGCCCACGCTGGGGCCTGAAATCTTTTATTTCAGGTCCACGCTGGGCCTAAAATCTTTTGATTTCAGACCCACGCTAGGTCTGAAATCCAAAGATTTCAGACATTTTTAATTTCAAGTATTTTTTATATATTAATATATTTATTAAATATTATTTAATATATTAATTTATATTAATCAAATATAAAAAACCATCACTTTAGATTTTTAAAATCATGTTGGAAGAGAGCTTTCTGTTAATGGAAATAATTTTTCTTTCTTTACCTTACATTTTTTAGCCGATTTCTAAATATATTATTTTAAAATGAAAAATCTGAAAAATCAGATTCAGTTGCCTCGGGATTTGTTACTGAGAATGAGAAAGAGAAAGGATATTTTTGGCGGAAGGGGTATGAAAGGAAGTTTACTAAAATGAATACGCCCTTTGGTAAAAATGAAGACATGATACGTTTTTTGGTAAATACTAATTCTCAGGTGCGTCCTTTGGTAAATTGCCGAATAATTTATGACGTAGGCGAACTAGCTAGTACTCAAATGATAGACTTATATCAATTTGCAAGGATTTGAGTTGTGACTGTGACAAATAATCCTCCCATTTAGAGGGTCTGTTCATTTCACCCTAGGGACAGTGATAAGGGACACTTGGTATAAACGTTATCACATTTTGCATCACTAATAAGTGGATTTATTCAGGATTAAATAGTTTGATCACGTGAGTGCATTGCCATTATATTTGGATGTTTGCAAAGTCGTACATATACATGATTCAAACTCTCAACGTAAGATGTGTGTTGTTTGTGTGAGTTACTTTCCTTTAATACAATTAATCCACACAAGTATCGAAGTCAAAAATGTCTTTAAGGACACTTTGATTAACTACTTATTTAGTCGATTAATGGAGATATGATCAACTCTCTTCTACCACAATATTGAGAACTTCTCATTAACAATATCATATTTGTTGCCATGTAAGGAGTTAATTGAGATGATAAGATCTTACCCATTAGTAAATATTATTGAAGAGTGAAGCATATTACATAGAAAGCTAGGAATCTATCCTAGAAAAAATTTATCTTAGGAAAATATAAATTAGGTTAATTGATAGTTATATTAGCTAATATATATACAAATATAAAATGAAAGAAAGAAGAACAGTGATTTTTTGCAGATGAATACTTATGGTAAAAACAAGTACATTATATTTTTGTAGACAAAGGAATCATCAATGAAGCAGGAATACTAAAGGTTTTGGTCTTCTGGGTTATTACTTATCACTAATCACTAATCACTAATCACTTTGGAAACAATGAGGGTAAAAGGGTAATTACATAATTATATAAAAGTTGTTACACATTGTAGTAGCTACAATAATTTTTAGTAGCTATTATACAAAAGTTGCTAGATATTGTAGCAGCTACTTGTATAGTAGCTGCTACAACATGCAGCAGGTACTATACAAGTAACCGCTACATGTTGTAGCAATTACTTTGAGATATTTACTACGTTGTAGCTGCCACTGTCGAGTAGCTGCTACAATGCGTAGCATAAGAGCTACATTCACTTTGACGTTATAGAAGTTACTGTCCAGTAGCTGCTACAACATAGATTATACTTTTGATTTCATGTTGTAGTAACTTGACAAAGTAAAATGTATCAAAACAATGGCAATAACATATAAACACAATAACTTTAAATAGTAGTATATTACAGCGCCCAATCAATGTGCTTAAGATATTCAACTATTTAGGCCAGGAGAGAATCTAATAAGACCTATAACCCCAACAATTTTTAAATAACATATTTATCTTCATCACTAATTTGTACAGAATCTAATTGTTGTTTTATCTCTTCCAATGCATCTTTCGGTTTTCAAAATTTTTCAATCTTCGATTATTTTCTCTCTGAGTTTGAACTTGATACTATATGTAAAGCTGCACATAAACTTTCATTTCCTCTCAGAGGTAGGTGCTACATTTCTATCAAAGTGTGCTTTAAATGCTCTTTTTGCCTCCTCTTTACTCTCGAGGAATTGTAGTATAGCGCCCATAAAATGATCAACTTATTTAGATACTTCATCCATGTGTTATAAACACTCGGCTAATGCCCAATAAAAATGACATATGTTTTTCCCTACATTAAATACATCATTTAGAATATTGTATAAACAATAGATTTGGATTAGAGGGAATTACAACTTAAAATTAACCGATTTACCATCGTATAAAATATGGGAAATGATGTTTGGCTAGTTTCCTGCAAATGATATAACAAAAAAAATTAAAATTTATCAAAAAAAGAAAGGGATTACTAATAAAAAAATATTATACAGATAGAAAAATATACACAGGAGGTGGAAGGGCTTACAATCGAGAACGGAGGTGTGGAAGTTGCAGCATTGTCTTTGTTTGCAATGCCTGTTTGGGGAGCTTGTGTAGCAGCTATTATACAAATAGCTGATACAACGTGTAGCAGATGGTGTTGAGTAAAGCAAGTTTAACATTGTATCAACTATGGTTTTGTAACTTATAGCAACTATTTTCCAATAGCTGCTACAACGAGCTAGTTCAGTGAGTTTCAATTTGTAGTAGCTACTTGTATAGTAGTTGCTACAACATGTAGTAACTACTTTGAAGTAGCTGCTACAACATATTTAAGCAGAGCTACTGTCGCTTTGACGTTCTTGCATCTAATTTGAGGTAGCTGCTACAACTTCCTATAAGCAACACTACTGTCACTTTCACATTGTAGTAGCTACTAAAGAGTAGTTGCTACAATATGAAGCAGTAGACATAATTTTTCTATCTTCGATAGTTTTATTCTCTAGCACAACTACATGTTCGCAACCCTAGCAGACCTACTATTGAGCAGTTGCTACACATTGTAGTAGTTACTTTGCAGTAGGCCTTGTACATTGTAGCTGTTAAAAATTAAATTTTTTAGGGTTGAAAAGGTAAGTTTAAATAAGGGCCTAGTTGTAAATAATGAAAATTTGAGGGCTTATTTGCAAAAAGCTAAAAATTATTAAAACCCCTAAATCCTCCTCCCGAAAGTTAGTTCCTCCCCGTTTTCCTCTTTGACTTTCCCTCAACGCCGACTTCTCCTCTTGCGACAACTGCCACCACAAGCCTTCCCGATCGCGAGCCCTAATCGCCACAGCCCTTTGTTCATGAATCCTCCTCATCCTCCATGCGATTGATTGAATTGTAAAGGCATTGATTGAGGGGGAGCATCTATCAGCATGGGTGGTTGATATTTAGTGCTCCAAACATATAGTCATTCCTAGTTAGGGATGCGCCTAATATTTCCTTCATTTAATGGATGACCATTTACTACCCATGAGAAATGGTCTTTCATCTTGAATTTAGATGATTGGGTTTAAGTGAATGGGAATCATAAACAATATAGATACATTGAAATTTTTCCCATGTACTCTACTTTATTGGTGTCACTTGAAAATTCTCTCATTTATATTTGCATACATTCGGGACTATAATTTATCAAGATTATTCCAAAATATAATTAGGTCTATGGTTAATAAACTTGATAGAAATTTGGGACTATGAATTCTCCGAGTTAATCTATGAACTATCAATAGAATGGAGAATTAGGATTCTAGACTTGATATAAACTTGAATTAAGACTATGAATTGCCTTAGAATGTTTAGCTTCATTATTGCAAGTTTGAGGTTTCTGTAATATGAGGTATAAGTTAGAATAACAGCTTATTTTTTTTCAATATCTTATGATATATCTTAGGCTTAAGTTTTTCTCAATATTTTTGGAAAATGAACCTAGTTGAGTCTGCCATGATTTTACCGTATGTGCTATTAACTTTAATCTATGGCATGCAAATTTTGTTTAAGAACAAGATGAACACATAGCTTGTGCTAATTATTATAAAAAATCTCACAAGGACTCACTGTTTAAGTTCTATGACCTAGTGATTTCTTTGTATCAATCTAAATCAAGGTTCTAGGACTGAGTATATATATATATATGTATCCCCAACATTTAGATCATCACAATCAAGCTTACCATGGTTTTTGGGATCACGCTCTAAACTTTATATTTATGGGCTTTACTCTCAAGTTATATTGGAGATGTTATATGATGTGGGAAAATACATGCTGGTTAAGGGGAAACCCTTTTTAGGATCAAATGGATTAATTCTAATTGTTTTGGGGGTTTAGGAGTGGTTGAGAGTTGAAACAATCTCGGTTCTGAAACATATCAGAATTTCTGAAACTTGTTTCAGAAATCTGATCGTTTTGTAAACTGAGAAATCTTCTGTATTAAACCAGATCGGTCCACCGACCGATCAGGACTCACCTTGATCGGTCACCGTGACCGATCAGGGATCCCTCTGATCGGTCTAGTGAACGATCAGATCAGGGAACTCCCTGATCGATTGATTCAAAAACTCCTCAGTCCGATCCCATTTCATTAAATTATATCAGATTACTGGATCATACTGATACAAATAAATCTGATACAAACCAATTACGATTGGAACGTACTCACCATACTTAGAACAAATATAATACTAATTTGATACGAACCCGTGTTGGTATTTTTAAAATTCATAAGAAAGGGTTGTTTGAATCATGATTGTTATTCCTTGATGAGAAGTAACTTTTAGTCACGAAACTCATGTCGTGTTTCAGAAATTTTTCTGAAATGCCTAGTGTCTGCACCCGTGTGGTCGGATGAGTTTTGGATTGAATAAATATGTTCATGGAAATTTCACTTGTTAATGCAGTCTGATCTTGAACGAATTAGAATTACAAAAATTTTTCTGAAAACTGATCGTCCATAGATATATCAGAAATTTTTCTATATCACTCATCAGTCTGATGAAGCTGCGCTAATAATTGTCGTATGATGCATATACATTGTTGCCATAATGCATTTATGGTATATGCCTCTCATATGCAATTCAAAAATTATCCTTTGATTATTTTGGATTTGGGGAGCGACCCTTGGTTAAGGGGGAGGTGTGTTTAAACTTAATAACCATACCCTTTTTTCGATATTTGACAAAGGGGGATAGAATGGTTGATTAAGTTTAGGGTTAATTATTGTAGGGGTAGGACTTTGATTCCCTTACGATGATTGAATTGACTTCAATTGATCTCTAATACCTAAACTTAAATCAGGTTGTCAAACAACAATAAGGGGGAGATTGTTGATGTAGTCTAACCCGATTGTTGTTTTGGTGTTGACACCGATTTAAGTTTTGTTTGAGTGAATTCGGATTAAGTCCTGGTTGGAGACTGGGCACGGGGTGAATGAAATCCCGGTGAGTGAAGCCGGGTCCTGGTGAGTGAAGTCAGGTGACTAAAATCACTACTAGAAAAAATACATTCAACAACAGTGAATCACTGTTGTCGTATGTCAAATACTACTGTTGTTAAAGGCCATGTTGTTAAAGGGGGGGTCTACGACAACAGTGAATCACTGTTGTCGTTTGGTCTACGACAATAGTTTGACAACAGTTTTCCACTGTTGTCGTATATCACATTCGACAACATTTTGACAACAGTTTTTCACTGTTGTCTTTTATTATATTCGACAACAGTTTTATAATCGTTGTCGTATATCAATAACAACAGTTTATCACTGTTGTCATTTAGGGTTTTCACTGTTGTCGTTTAGATGAGTTTTAACAACAGTGTTTAACTGTTGTCGTATACCGAATTCACCGTTGTCTTTTATTATATAGCACTGTTGTCGTTTATCTACAACAACAGTTTAGCTTTAAAAAAACCTGTTGTGCGTTTGTACTGTTCCACAACAGTTTCATACCAATTTGACAACAAAGATATTTCCATTATATTTTCAATTAAAAGGCAATAATTTAACCTCGAAACAAAAACTATATATATCAAACATCATCAACATATTTACAATAAAGATCCACCACAACCTTTCTACAGACGAAACCACAAAAGTATCTTCTGTCCAAAAACCTTTCTACAGATGAAACCACTAAAGTATCTTCTGACCCAAATTACAAGAGTTCAAATTATATATAATTCTGACCCAACTAAACTTACAATGAAGTTCAAATCACAAAAATTATAGCTTGGAAGGTCAGATTAATGGTCTTCGAACATGATCACGAACAAGTCCCTGCAGCTGGAAAAAAGAGAACAAACACTCTAATTAGTTATTCTATTAAATGCATATGTCCAATAAAAAATGATCCATGAAGATATGTATCAACAAACAACAAAAATAACAAACTAACAAACAAACAAACAAACAAAAAAGATAAAGTTATTGAGGTCTATGTCAGAAATGATAGAGGCCAAGGTAGAAGTAATAACCCCAAACATTTATACTTTGCGACACCGATATACTGCTAACAAGATTCACATAAAAGTGAAATAGGAAGACATGTAGCTTTACCTATCGTAATATACAAAATGGACATCTACAAACCATGTAAGAAAAGCACACACCTTGATTCGATTGATTGTTAAGCGGCTGTTCGTGAAACTCTGCATTCAGTTGAAGAATCTACTAAGATTGAATGGCAATTTATAAAACTCGTCACTTCTTGGGTCTTTGTCCATGGTCCTAAACTTGTCCCAAAAATGGTAACCCCTTAGTTTCGTCATTGCTTTATCGTTCTTGTTCAGAGTGTAGTCCAGGAAGGCAACCAAGCCCGCAACAAATGCCTCCGAGGAGAATATCACATCGACGATATCGTTGAACTGGAGAGACACATTTTGGTTTATTAACAAGTGAATACATGAAACGAGCTCAGTTGCATCTTGATCAAAACACAAAGGCATTACCCATCTGGCATTAGTGTGTGAAGGGCCATGGTGGGCAACTAACGTAAACTCCTTGAAGTATTGAGGGACTGAAAAGCCAAGAAACACCGAGAACCCTAGGATGAATAGCACCCTAAAATTGTTGAGGTCGCAGAACTGAAGGTAGCCAAGACCTGTAGCTCCTGTTAGATCATATAAACAAATTTGGTGTAAGGAAAAAAAATAGAAAACAAAATTGCAAATTAGAGCAATGAGACATACCGACATATGCAAAGAAAAGGCAATACAAAGCCGCAACAATTGGTGCTGGAATGGACGCGAAAACAGCTCCAAATTTGCCTACAAAAAATAAATTTTGTCGACAGGATTTAAAAGTTATCGGCAAGAAATCACATATCAAAGCAAAGTCAAGTGACTCACCAAGAATAGAGAAGGAAATCATGAAGCCTGCAGATATTTGAACAACTCTTCGACTGCCGACACGAGTTAATGCTAACAGACCAGCATTTTCACTGCATCAAGAAATAGTGTTAGGTAATCAGTTCATCAGTCTAACAGTTAAGCATAATCTTTATTAAGATCGTGTGAATCTATTGCCTTACGGGGACACAGTGGACCCATTTGCTGTCCCAAATATTCCATCCAACAATATTCCAATTCCCTGGAATTAAACAAACAAGTTGCAACTAGTATCACATCTTTCATAAATTCCATATGGTGCAATTGCTAGTTTCAATACCTGCCAACCGACACCTCGACTTAGAACTGAAGTGGGAATCTGTGTGGCACTTGCATACCTCGAAACCGCAATGAAAGTACCAGTTGACTACATCGTGAAGTAAAATGTTCAAACATATTTAGTTACTGGATTTGACAATGAAAGTACCAGTTGACTGCAAATCCGTCGAATATATCCTTCTTCACGTGTAGCAAGTGTGGCACATACTGCAAGAAATTGAATTTTAACCAATCAGAACTAAGGCTTTAAGAGAATCTCCAAAGAGTTGCCAAAATCTATACATGTGACAATGCTACTAGAGCTATTAGCTGTGGAAGTCCAATTTCAATACATTTTGCAACCTGTATCATTGTCAGCAATTGATTCATTAACAGAAAAAAATATATTTAAGAATCACTAGATTGAAATGAAGCCATTTAAAATCTCCAAAAAGAATGACGATGACAAAATCTTACTCCAGGAAAACCATGCTCGTAGAGGCCAAAGCCAAGCAAAGCAACAAGTGGTGCAGCAGAAAGAGGACTTAAATGTCTATAGTCAAATATATATACTTGGAATTAGACAACTTTAAATTGAAGGATAAATTTCAGAAACACGATATGAGTTATTTGATTAATTTTGTAAAATTACTAACACCATCATAACTTTTGGATGAAACAATTCTTTTTACATAAAGAACAAAACTTATGCACAAAAGTGTTCAACTCCATACTTTACTGCTACCCTCCAGAATCCACTAAAACCGACAATCATCTGAATGATGGAAGCAACGATAAGAGCACCTTGAGTGACCTGCATTGTCTTCCGAAATTTCTGCAAACCGAGAATTTGATAATCCAAAATTAGGTATTCTATTTTGCTGCATCACCTTAGTTTGCGCGATATTTCAACGGTGTTTTGACATCAAATTAACAACTGTTGTGAGTAACAAACAAACAAACTTGTGGTTGGTTGTCTTTTACTATTGAAGTACATCCAAAGCCTATATTAGTATAGTAACATTTAGATCCTTAAACATTTTCATTACATTAAATATAATTTCTTACAGAGTAATAAATAAAGTTACAAAATATATTTACAAACAAATTGTTAGTTTTTGTCTGAATAGCAAAGTCTTACACAACAAACCAAAGAGCATAAGATGCTATAAATCTATTTGTAAACTACTAATAGGGTTGGCAGAAATGTAAGATAAAAAAACTCTAGATAAAAGTGGCTGTCACCTTAGTAGATTTATCCGATGAATCGGTTAGGAAATGAGAGTAATCTGTAGATTTTGATAAGGTGGTAATCATTTTCTGATGATCAATTTTTTTTCCATCTCCTTCAGTAGTTTACTGGTCTGAAAACTCCACACAAAAATATCACAATGAATACATATGTTCCCCAATAACAATAAGAATGAATTGACTGTGCTATGATGAAGAAAAGGGCAAGATCTTGACTAATTAAAAAATGAAATCAAATAAGTCAAAAATTATATATATTTTAGATTTGGTATCGCTAAAACCAATTTGATTTTCATGACTCATCAAGAATGAAATGATAATTAAAGTAAAAATGATAATAGTGTCTTATAATTTATACGTTGAGAAGTGACATGAAATTTCCTTAAAAGATGATTAAGAGCCACCATTTGCTTGAGAAGAGCCACCATTAAGAGCCACCATTTAACAGTTTGCTCTTAGAAGTAGAAAGAAGCAGAAACCTAGATGCTTATCGCTAAACTTCCAAGGTGATGAGCGAAACTTTGATGCTTTTGTGATCCATGCATTTGCCTGAAAAGTACAATTCATATAAGGGAGCTATGAAGAAAACAAAGTGGAGATACACTTGGTGAGGAAACCCACTTGACTCGGTGAGGAAACCCACTTAACTATGCTTGATCATAACATTTGGTGAAGGAAATTGATTGACTGTGCCTGGTAGAATTTTTCCTAACACCAGGATGATCCCCCTTTATTTAAGAGGAGCACACCAGTATTAGCATGAGAAAATTACCGCTGCTTTCTTCATTTACTCTCTGTTCTACTTTTTCTCATTATTCCAGCGTGTAAAGAGTGTAAACTATATTTCTTACTGGTAGATGGAACATCTCAGCTTGAGATGTAGGATCAAATAAAATCCACTCGCCTACAAAATGTTGCCTTGGACAAACATCGGTTTCCTTCATTGTTTCCCCTCATTTCAAATGACTACTCTTAATAATCTCTTTATCAGAATCACGAAGTGCAAAAATTTCCTGCAGTTCATAATTGTAAGATGCGAACAAAAAAATGACGGTATCCTTCCTCCCTCCCCAAAATTAATAATCACTAACGTGCCCAGAAACGAAACCATCCGACAAAATATTGGCGAATTACGAATAGAAATTATATTGCAAAAAAATCGCAAAAGACCCACCTTTTGCTCATTTAAGGAGACGCTGTAACCGACGTGGTACATCTGACCGACCAGAACCTGCATCGCTACGTCGCCGGCCTTGGCCTCTTTGAGCGCGTCCTGGAACCACCGCCGAGTGCAATCCACCACCACATCCTTGAGAGGAACACGGGGATCTATCTGCTTATCATGGCTCATCGCCTTCACCAGGATTCCTGGGGCGGCGTCGGCGGTGGCGGAACTAAAGTCCTTGTTGGAACTTGGAAGTTGGAAGCCAGTGATTCGGGGGCGACCTGACCTCGGCGCTGCCGATCCTCCCGAGCCAAAGCCAGCGCGGCTCAGCTCTTCAAACACGCAGGTGACGGTATGCGTATACCGATGAAAGGCAGCGAGCGCAGCTAGGGTTTTCTGCGATGAGAGTCGAGCTTTGAGGGATTCGGACGATTAGACTTTAGAGAGAAATATAAAACCTATTTAATATAATATAACATTATAAATAAATATATATATATATAGATTATTGGGCCCTGGGCGGGTGCCCTGTTTGCCCTGGCCCAGGGCCGGCTCTGGTCGGGGCTCACCTCGCGAGGGTGAAAGGAAGCGCCGCTCTCGGGGCTTCCTTGGACTCGGGCGATGAAGAAGGGGGAGAGGCGTCGACTCGTGGCTGCGAGGGGTTTGTGTGAGAGAAGCAGAAATGGTCGGGGGTTTGGGTGGTTGGCGGGCGAGGAAGAGAAAAGATTAGGGGTTTGTGCGACGAGAAAAAAGATGATTAAGGATTGAAAAATAAGAGAATGAGGATTCAATAGTTCGTTGTTTTTTTGCAGTTGGATATCCACCGTTGATTTTGTTTATTCCTTGAACAACACAACAATACAACAACAACAGTTTAATATAACTGTTGTCTATTGTCATAATAGACAACAGTTTATCACATCAGTTGTTGTAAATCCTGCCTATAGACAACAGTTATTTTATAACTGTTGTCGTTGAGTATACATACGACAACATTTTGTTATTACTGTTATCTTTTTACGTATACAGACCAACAACAACAACGGTTAATACTAAAACTGTTGTTAAATTGACATAAGACAACACTTTATCAAAAAACCGTTGTCGATTATGTGTTGTTGAATGCAAAAATTCTAGTAGTGAATCCCAGTGAGTGAAGCCGGGTCCTGGTGAGTGAAGCCAGGTGATTGAAATCCCGGTGAGTGAAGCCGGGTTGGATGAAATCCTGGTAAGTGAAGTCGGGTCCTGGTGAGTGAAGTCAGGTTGGATGAAATCCCAGTGAGTGAAGCTGGGTCCTGGTGAGTGAAGCCAGGTGACCGAAATCCCGGTGAGTGAAGTCGGGTCCTAGTGAGTGAAGCTGGGTCCTAGTGATTGAAGCCAGGTTTGACTGAAATCCCGGAGAGTGAAGCCGGGCCCTAGCAAGTGAAGCTAGGTGACCGAAACCCTGGTGAGTGAAGCCAGGTCCTAGTGAGTGAAGCTAGGGTGAATGAAGTCCCGGTGAGTGAAGCTGGGCACGGAGTCTTGGTTCGGGGGACTGAGCACGAGTGAGAGAAGGATAGGGAGCATATTGTCTGAACTTAGAGTTGAATTGGGAATCGCTGGATCGGTCTAGAGACCGATCATGGAGCTGGCACGAACTCTCTGTTGTGGATCGGTCTGGTGACCGATCCAGGGAAGTCTGATTGGTCTGGTGACCAATCAGGGAGAGATCAGAAGGGTTCTGTGTGGTCACTGATCGATTTGTTGAACGGATCGGCAAGGATCAGAAAGAGGAATGGAGAAACCCTAATCGGTCACTTGGACCGATCAGGGTCCTCCTGGACCGATCAAGAGGAACCAGAGTGAATCGTTCTAAGGCAGCTCTAAGATCCTTAACCTGAGTTTTCAGGGAGGAGTTCTCTTTCTCAAGTTTTTCAACTTGAGTAGGAGTTCCTTCTTGAACTTTCTCGGTTAAGGATTTAGAGTCAGCTCCCTCTTTCAGGAGTTTTACTTCCTGTCGGAGGGATTCGACTCGGAGTTTGGCTTTCGCCAAATCTCGAGAAAGATACGAAATAAGTTCATTTAATTGACTTCTATTGAAACCACTTACCTTGATTTCGCCGTCTTCTGAAAAGGTTAGTCTGCCGTCGTCCTGTTCTGATTCTGACTCGGTCCTGACTTCTTCTGAGGCGGTCAGGGCTAGTAGGTTTGACTGGGGTGCTTCTTCTTCTTCTTCTGAGGAAGATTCGTCCCAGGTTGCTTGGAGTGCTTTCTTTCTTCTTGTCTTCTTGGTCTCCTTTAGGTTTGGACACTCCGTCTTGTAGTGGCCCTTCTTCTTGCACTCGTAGCAAGTCACGTTGGGCTTGTTTTTGTCATTTGTGGGTTCAGCTGGTTCGTCCTTTCTTCGGTTGGCCTTCCTTCTGTTGGTTTGGTTCTTCAATTCTTTATAGTAGCTTCGGGCCAATCGGACCAGCTTAGGTCGATCTCCTTCTTCGTCTTCTGAGTCTGAGTCTGAGTTAGACTCGGGTTCAGGTTGAGGTTTCTTCTTTGTTGACCTTCCAGTTTTTCCTGCAACAAAGGCAATACCTTTCTCGGCCATATTGCAGTTAGTCTGTTCATGAAGTTCTAATTCGGAAAATAATTCATCTAATTTAATTTTTGAGAGATCCCTTGAAACCTTGTATGTATCTGCCATAGATGCCCACAAGGTATTTCTAGGGAAAGCGTTTAAGGCATACCTTATTAGGTCACGATTTTCTACCTTGTGACCAATAGTGTGAAGACCGTTCATTAGTTCTTGAATCCGGGCGTGAAGCTGAGCAGCTGTTTCGTTGTCGGCCATTTTGATGGTTACAGCTTGTTCAGAAGCAGTCTCTTTTGCTGATTCGAGTGTCTGATGTTCCTTCGTGCAGCTCGATCAATTTTGCCCACAGCTCCTTGGCACTGTTGAAGGGGCCCACCTGGTTCAGCTCCTCTTTTGTTAAGCCACATTGGAGGGTCTGAGTCCCACTCTGTGTATTTTTGAGGTAGTCCTTCAGCATTTGTGGGAATCTCCAGTCCGGACTGGATGATAATCCACATGTCCACCTGAGTTTTCAGGTGGACCTCCATTCGACTTTTCCAGTAGGAAAAGTCTTCTCCACTGAAAAGTGGAGGTTTGGCGGTGCTGAATCCTTCTTGCATGGCCATTTAATCTGAAAAAGATAACTAACAAGAAAAAAAATCTCCCAAGACTTGGTCTTGGATAAGTAGTGCGGGATAAGAAAAATAAAATATCGAGGGGTGTTGCACCAACCTCGATTAACGAGAAAAGATTCGAACGAAAAATAAGTTGAATAAATTCGAACGAGAAAAAAAAATTAGAATAAATCCGAAAAATTTTCAAACTGGTGGTTGCACCAAATTTGAACTTCCCCGCTCTGATACCACTTGTTGGATCGAGAGAACCGATAGAGGGGGGGTGAATATCGGAAAGTATTCGGATTTTAAGATAGAGAGTTTGCATAGCGGAAGATAAAAAGCAAAACACTCAAACACAGTGATTTTTACTTGGTTCGGAGCCTAGGTCGACTCCTACTCCAAGGCCCACGATCGTTGATCGTTTACTTTGGGCAATTCTATATGAGGCGCAAAAGCAGTTTACAAAGATTGATTACAGAATAAGTGCAGTAAATTAAAATTCAACTCTTCTTTACCGATGTCCGGAGTAGATGGTATTTTCGGAGCGGGAGGACGTCGTCGGCGCTTGAGTCTCGTGTCGGGAGGTTTCCGGAGCAAAGTGCGGGAGCAGAAGAGCGTAGAAGCGTTGAATGAAATTGTTGTGCTGAAGCCTTGGTTCGAGGGTCTTTTTATATGGCCTGGGGGTGCCCGGAACGTCGGGGGCGCCCCCCCCCACGTGTCGGTCGATCCCCCTTTCGCTCGGTCAACGTCTGATCCCTTCAAACTCGGGATCACATCTTGACCGGGGCGCCCGGGACGCTAGGGGCACCCGGGTTGACCGGGTCAAACCTTATCCATTGGCTTCGCTGGTTTGTGCTTCGATGGCTTGCTATTGGGGGCGCCCGGAGTGCTGGGGGCGCCCGGGAGCACGGGGGCGCCCGGGAGAGTAGCTGTCGAAGCTTGCTTTGCTTTCTTGTGTTTTGTGTTTACCTTGGGGGCGCCCGGAACACTCCGGGCGCCCTGCTCAGCTGTTGCCTCATTCCTTTGAGGTTCTCTGAGCTGCAGACACTCGTTCCTTCGGTCTTGCATCCAGGGTTAGTCCAAAACACAATAAAATAATAAAATATTAGTTTATACAGCCTTAGCTGTCTTGGTTCTGACTTTGGGTCTCCAAAATGGAACCCTAGGTCGAACCGACGCCTACTGTTCCCTCGACGGGGAACGCATCCTTACCTACTCCTCTCGGGAGAATTTACCTGATGCCAACCGTTCCTCTGGTTGTACTTTTGCCTGGCGGTCCTTTTCCAGGTCTTGGATGACGTGCTGTCCTTCGCTCGGAGCCTAGCATTCCTTCGCTAGGGCTTCAGTCCCAAGCTGTCCTTCGCCTGGCGCCTAGCAGTCCTTTGCTAGGGCTTCAGTCCCAAGCTGTCCTTCGCCTGGCGCCTAGCAGTCCTTCGCTAGGGCTTTTTACCCTGGCATTCCTTCGCCAATGCCTAGCAGTCCTTCGCTAGGGCTTTAGTCCCTGCACACTAGATTAACATATTAGATAACAAGTAAGACTTAACTTTTGAACCCTGTTGCCATTATCAAAACACAGGTTTGACTTTGGTGCTTTCTGCACCAACAAGGAGTACAACACAACAATCACTGCCAAAACCTAGCCGAAGACCCTTCACTCGTTTTTCTATTTTTTTCCTTGTTATGTCTGCATCGCCAACCTCTCCCTCTTAAACTTCCTTCTGCTCATTGCCTGGCTTCTCAGCATCCACTGAACCACAGCCTGACCCCCTAACTCCCTGAGCACTCAGTCCACTGGAGACCTCTCCAGCTGAGCCTCCGTCAGTCGCCAGCCGCGCGCCAGAAGCCGTTGAGACCTGAAACTAGTAAACAGACAAACCAGCACCAAGGAAAGTCCCCAGTTGACTCTCCACCATTGTTTGAATCCTCCCTGTATTACCTGCACACTCATCAGAAGCTTAGCAAAGTATATCACAAAGCAATCGCAGTGTATCAGGGAAAAACGTAGAGAAAACAGATACGATTAGAGCGTTTGACATCGATTTCAAATTAAAGTTCAGACACTGATCGGACACCAGACTAATCAGTGATGATCCTGATCGATCAGGCACCAGCCTGAACGATCCAGTGACTCCCTGATTGGTCATATTGGTCGATCAGGGATTGGGATCAGTCACCCTGACTGATCCACCAGCTGACTGCAATCCAGAGTAGAAACCCACAGGCTTCTTGACCTGATCAGTCATGGTGACCGATCAGGTCACTCCTGGACCGATCAGGTCCCATCTTGATCGGTCCAGGAGGACCCTGATCGGTCCAAGTGACCGATTAGGGTTTCTCCATTCCTCTTTCTGATCCTTGCCGATCCGTTCAACAAATCGATCAGTGACCACACAGAACCCTTCTGATCTCTCCCTGATTGGTCACCAGACCAATCAGACTTCCCTGGATCGGTCACCAGACCGATCCACAACAGAGAGTTCGTGCCAGCTCCATGATCGGTCTCTAGACCG
>JAGFNQ010002804.1:136677-178092 GCA_024364735.1 Boesenbergia rotunda
CCCAACATCTTTAACACAAACGGCGAGGCAGAAGTGCCTTCCTGCATCTTAGTGGTGAAGAGGAGTCTGGAGACCTCGAACCTTTCGGATCTCGCCTGCTCTTCAAACAACTCATGAAGATGGAAGATGATGGTATTAGCATCCATATGCTCATGTTGCTTTTGCAACTCAGGTACCATAGAGGCTAGCATGATGCAACTCACAAGTTCAGAATCGGTCACATGTTTCTGATAGGCCAACAATTGGTCTGGAGTTGCATTTTCTGGAGGATGGGTGGGAAGTTGTTCTTCAAGGACATAAGCAAGCTTCTCTGCCTTGAGGACTATCCTCAGGTTTCGAAGCCAGTCCATGTAGTTCGGCCCAGTCAGTTTATTTGTGTCCAAAATGGAACGCAAGTTTAGAGAAGACATGATCGAGTGATTATCCTAGAAATACAAATTTGAGATTATGTGAGAAGATTTATTAAAGAATGTATCAATATACATAAATAAAATCCTATTTATTTTTCAAATTGAATAACCCTTATTATCAATTCGGGAGATCGTAGGAACATCTCCAAATAGGTTGATATCCAACCATAGGTAAGAATCACCATGGCTGTGGCCATCAAGTTTTTCTTAGCTATGAAGGTAGGTAATTATACCGATTACATATCACGTATATGTAACTATCACGTTATGCTATCAACTAATTGAATGTTTGCATAAATCATTGGGTTGTTAACTCATTAACAAGTATGCATCATATACATAGCACCCAACTGCACCTCTCTTCACATCGACCTTGGCTGTGGCACAACAAATCGATGCTCCAAGCTTAAGGCTGACCCATTAATCAAGAAATAGTTTTAATATGGTTGGAGCTCATTCAACCGCTTAGTCAGGCTTGGATGTGTCCAACAACCAAAACTAATGATTGACCTCTGACTCGAACTATATTATTCATAAACTAATTCCATGGTTTGAACATGTTGAGGTTCAAGTCGGGCATGGATGTGTCCATCAACCCAAGCGAGAAACAAAACTCCGATTCTAACCATATTAATGGAAGGTGTTGGCCTTAATATTTTGTAAGGGGTTTTGGGTCTCATTCTTTTAAGCACATTCATGACATAAAATTATGTCATGACTAACGATTTCCTTAATAAAGTATGTATGTGACTTAATTTATCAAGTCTCATGAATTGAATTAGGAACCGGATTTCCTTAATTCTAATTTCACACTTTATTAAAGGAATTGCTTTGGGAAACAATTTCCTAAATTGTCATAATTAATTTCGGAAATAATATGTTCAAGACTTTGATTTCTCTAAATCAAATCTTATTAAATTAAGAGACAAATCCCTTAATTCAACTACATATTATTTTCATGAAAATCTCATTTAAGAAAACTCTATAGGAAACCATTTTCCTAATTAATTTTGGAGACAATAATATGTAAGAGCATCACCTCTTAAAACATATTTTATTCATGGATTGATTAATTACAACAAATCGTTTTCTAAGGGTGGCTCCCCGAGGCTCAGATACCCAAAGAAAAGTAAAGTGTTGTAAATCCAATTGGACGGCTCCCCGAGGCTCAATCCAAATCAAACATGACAATTTCAATTAAAATTGAGAAATTAAATTACAACATCTAACTTTAAATTGGACGGCTCCCCGAGGCTCAATCCAAAATAAAGAATTTGTTGTCAATTTAAAAACCAATTCAAATTTAATTGTCAATTAACTGTCCATGAATTTGTCTAGACTTTCTTAAAAGAAAGTACCCAAAATTGCGAGATTTCGAAAATAGGTTTTCAGAATAATTGTAAGTTTCTGGTACAAAGAAAACTTACATATTTCCAAAGTTGGAAAATTTCTAAAATAGAAAAATTTCTAAAATTGGAAAGTTTCCAAAGATGGGAAATTTTCACAATTATTATAAAAATTTAGAAACTAGAAAATTTCAATCGTTTGCGAAATTTCATGACGATTTCCAAACTTTGAAATTCCTAATTCTAAAATTTATTATAATTTGAAAGTTTCCATAATTGGAAAAATTTTCCGAAATTGAGATCATGACAAAGTTTTCCACAAAACAATTATATGATTAAGTCGAACACTAACTGGCTCTGATACCACTGTTGGGACCGGGTGCATGTCGACAAGGATACGAGTTCGTAAAATTTAAAATTTTTACGTGCAGCGGAAGAGTTTGCATAAAATAATTTCCTAAATTATTTTAACTTCGTATCTAGCATGCAATCTTATGGTGTGTTGACATAATCATAAAATAAAAGTTTGCGGAAAAGTAAACTAATTTACCAAGTACCTCGCGTAACTCGAAGTAAGGGACGAGATCCAACCGTAGCGTCCCTTGGAAGCTTCGCCTCTATTCGCGTCCACGCCGAGTTCTCTTCGGGATGACTTCGCAAAGTCACGAGTTTTGTGCCGACGAGAACTACTAGATTCTCGGAAGGCACAACTAGAAGGACAAGAGAAAAATTAGGAAAACTAACCAACGAAGTAACGGAATCGAATTCCGAGAAGAGAGGAGTCGCTATCCGCTTCTTCTTCTTCGTGTTCGGGTTCTCCTTCTCCTTGTAGCTCACGGCAACACCTCAAGGGGAGGAGTTGGTTGTGCGCCAGCCCTAGGCTTCAAGTGGGCGCCGGCCCTAAGCTCCAAGATGGGCGCCGGCCCTAGGTGGGGAGAAGGGAAGGAGAAGAATAAAAGAGAGAGAGAGAGAGGGAACTCTTAATCAACTATTGATTAATTGATTGATGTGTTAGGAATTAAGGGCTAGCCTTTGGTTCCTTTATATAGTAGCAACTCTTTGCTAAGTCTCCCTCTAAACGGAATTAGTTATAAGAAATTTATCCTATAAATTTTCTTAACTAATTATTCCATTTAAACCAAGTTTTATTATAAACTAATTTATAATAAAACTAATTCTTCTTCTCTTTAAATTATGGAATAAATTTTATAAGAAATTTATAAACTTTCTTATTATGGAAAAATCAATTCATAATTGATTTTATAAAATTAAAATAAACCAATTCATGGATTATTTTAAACTTCCATAAAAGAATAAATTTCTATAAATTTTATTTATATAAATTTCTTTGTACAAATTTATTTATCCATAATTTATAAAACAAATCACACTAGATTTATTTTATTAATTAAACCAATTAAATTGGTTTAATCTCCCTTTAATGGCCGGCCACCACAAGGAGGGTTAGCACCCCCTTTGGCCGGCCAAACCAACCCGAACCGGTCGCGAATTAAACTCATTTAATTCGCCCAAAAAGCCTTCAAAAGACTTAGCCATTTTTAGCTTCCATTGCGCCTCTGATTAACTCAGATTCGACTCGTTTCTCTTGATCGGAAAATCCAATTTTCAACTCGTTTTAAATCCCTCGGATTACTCGTATTGCGTGTGACTAAATAGGCTTTCGATTTATGTTGGCCGTCTATAATTATCCCATTAATTATAGAACGATCATGAGTGGCACCTAGTAGTACATCATGATCCCCAATTAATCGAAAGATCAACGGTTTGACCCCAGAAGAAATTATTCTGAAACCCTTCAGCAGCTCTAATGAATCGTGCCTCATTCCCTTCACCACCTTATACCCACTTGGTTCAGGACACGGTCTATGGTGTCAGTCCCCACTAGGCTGACTACGTCACACCTAGCCCAAGTAGTGTCTTCCTCGTCCTTTGGATTTCTAATTACTCTCATGTATTTAAGAGACTCGCACTCTTAACATGATATGCTCTGGCCAGAGGCTTCGAGTAACAATCCGACGATAGGCCTGGGTATACATCTCCTCGCAAGGAGTGGTGAATCCTTTGTAGGCTGTTCAAACATCTTCGGGCACTTCGGCTTATACCCGATCATCCTGGGTCCACACCTCCTTGGAGATGCTTGCTTAAGATGTCAAAGTATAAGTCTTCATGACCAAGATGACTAGAACACCGCAAGTCAAAGGAACATCGCACTTAAGCCGCAGTAAGATCTTCATTGACATATCTACATGTAGATTCCCATATGAAGTCTTACAGCTAGTCACTCCAATGAACTAGTTCCCTTAACTAGCATCCATGTTTATCTCCGGACATCCCAATGTCACCAGCCAGTGAGAATCAGCTGATTAGAGAATAACCCATGCTAGTCTCAACAGAATTGATAGTGTCCGTTTTTATCAATTCATCGACTAGGGATAATTTCAATACTTCACAATTGCACATTAGAGATAATCACTAGTTGTGATCCCATCACAAATTCTCTTATGCTGTGAGTTGTATTGTGGACATTCAGTATATGAGTTTAAGATCCCAATCAAATACACGAAACATGTATACTCAAATAGTGAATTATCATTTATTAAAATAAATGTTTACATCATAAGGCGATTGCCTTAGGACACTTCTCTCATATCACTAACAGATGCCCCCTTGATGAGCTCATAAAGTTCATCATGTTAAATCTTGTAAGTGGACTATGGTGTAACATGATGATAAGGATAAGTGGTACTAGTCAAGGAGTTAGAGGTTGATTAATTAAAATTGTCAGTAATTTAAATTAATCAACGGACATTCGATATCTTAAACACGGGGAGATGGATGTACTCATAATAGGTGGAGCTCATATGTAAATATAGGGGTTGGTGAGGTGATTCAATGAAGGACCTTTAGTGGAATGACTCTTCATTAATGGATCGGGTCTGGATCCATTAGTAGGCCAAGACCCAACTCCTCCTCATGATCCCATTGTAGCCCTATAAATACCCCATAGGAGTCATGAAACCAAGGCTAATGAATTATGGAAAAACCCTAAGCCCTTCTCCCTCTCTCTCTCTCCTAGGGTTGCGGCAAAAGAAGGGTGGTTTCTTCTTCCTTGTCCGGCGGCAACCAAGCTAGGGGAAGACTCTTCTTCTTCACCTTCCATCAGTTGGCTTGCAAGGAGCTCACGGTTAGTGAAGGGAGAATCCTCTCATCGCCATGTGGGTGTGCGCGAGGTGGAGGAAGAAGGAGGCAGGCACCGGCAGTATTAGAGTTGAAGGTGGCGGGTTGGAAGGAATACAAGGAGAGGATGCTTACTGCTCTTCTTCCTTCCTAGTCCACCTTCTCTTCCTCTCCACCAGAGGTGGTGATCGGCGCCAGAATTTGCTGAGAGGAGTTGTGGGCCGGTGGCATACCTTGGAGGTGGGCAGCGCCGACGCAAGCAAAGGAGGAAGTAGGGTTTGTGGCTATGATTCCGGGAAGAAGCTTCTTCTTCATCTTCCCTACATCACTCGGTGGCCGGAGCAAACAAGGAGGAGGTCTCTTCCTCCATTGGTGGCCGACGACATCACCCCTTGAGATTAGGGTTTTGGTGATTGGAAGAAGATGAAAGAAGGTGAAGGTTTGGACGCCCTTGGTGACTCCGAGTCTTGGTAGATCGTCGCCCACACGACGTCGAAGAGGGGAGGGGCATACGATAGAAGACCGCGAGGTAAAAGAAGGGGTATATCTCTCTTTGTCTCCTTCTTTTATTCTATCATTTTATGTGATGTTTAATTAATTGTCATGGGATTAATTATTCATTAATTAATGTTGATAATTAATTATGTCATGGACCCTGAAAATAAACACAAAAATCGACGATCCGCTCGTCGTCTTTTCTGCGACCAATTGGTTAGGCAAGTTACAAGGCCTTAGCTTCAAGTTTGGCTATGTTGTAACTTGAACCAATTAGTACGATGATGAGACGGTCGTTTGGGAGATAGGTCTCCATTCGGATTAAATTTTTAATCCGTATACATGGAGAGGTCTCTCATGGACGACCCCGTGTTCGCTTAGGAAACCCGCCGAACTATTCCACTATCAATTGGTATCAAAGCGAGGTTTCCGATTTTGTGTGTTTAGGATTTGGTTATTTTTGCACATTATCATATTTTTTATTTTTGTCGGATAATATATGGATGCGTGTAGGCTAACTCTTTGTTGCAGGCACTAGATTCCAACTATTATGGCTCAAATAAATTGTGTGATTGGATTGTGCATTATTGTAATTATTTGAATCCTCGGGGTTGACGAGGCTAAATTAGGTATTTAATTTTTGTAATTAAATACGGTATCTGTTTAGCCAATCTTTTTATTTACTTTCAATCTAGATTTTATGTACACTCCTTTATGGAGTATAGTGTTGGATCGAGAGAACCGATAGAGGGGGGTGAATATCGAAAATCATTTTTTGGAAAAACTTTGAGCAAGTACGCAGCGGAAATTAAGAAAATAAAATCACACAGAGACACGATCGATTTTACTTGGTTCGGAGCCTGGGTCGACTCCTAGTCCAAGGCCCACGGTCGTTGACCGTTTACTTTGGGCAATTCTATATGAGGCACAATAATAGTTTACAAGGATTGATTTACAAATTCAGCACAGTAAACTAAATAATTAAAAGGGCTCTTCTTTTACTGATGTCCGATTGTGGGTTGACCTTTTCCGGAGCAGCGGGACGTCGTCGGCTCGAGTTGGGCAGTTTCTGGAGCAAGGCGCGAGAGCAGAAGAGCGTAGAAGCGTTGTGTTGGAGTTGTTGTCGGAAGCCTGGGCGTTGGGTGGTATTTATAGCACCTCGGGGCGCCCTGTACGTCGGGGGCGCCCCCCCCCCCCCCCCACATGTCACGTGATCCGAGATTCGCTCGGTCAACCTCTATCCCACTCGAATAGGGATGAGGTTTGACACTGGGGGCGCTCTGCTTGACTCCTTCCGCGCGGGGGTCTCAGCTGGATAAGGGTGATTGGCTTCGCTGGCTTAGGCGCGGGGCACTTTGGCTGCTGGGGGCGCCCTGGACGCTGAGGGTGGCCTGGGCGTTGAGGGCGCCCTGGCTGCTGGGGTGCCCCGGCCAGTATTCAGCCGAGGCTCCTTTTGCTTCATTTGTTTCATCTTCACCTTGGGGGCGCCCTGGACACTCAGGGCGCCCTACTCAGCTGCTGCCTCACTCTATTGAGGCTCTCTGAGTTGCAGACACTCGTTCCATTGGTCCTGCATCCAGGGTTAGTCCGAAAACAACATAAAGCAGTAAGTTGTTAGTTTTATACAGCCTTAGCTGTCTTGGTTCTGACTTTAGGTTTCCAAAATGGAACCCTAGGTCGAACCGACGCCTACTGTTCCCTCGACGGGGAACGCGTCCTCACCTACTCCTCTCGGGAGAATGTACCTGATGCCAACCGTTCCTCTGGTTGGACTTTTGCCTGACGGTCCTTTGCCAAGTCTTGGATGCCGAGCTGTCCTTCGCTCGGTGCCTAGCATTCCTTCGCTAGGGCTTCAGTCTCAAGCTGTCCTTCGCCTGGCGCCTAGCAGTCCTTCGCTAGGGCTTTTCACTCTGGCATTCCTTCGCCAGTGCCTAGCAGTCCTTCGCTAGGGCTTTTCACTTCTGGCATTCCTTCGCCAGTGCCTAACAGTCCTTTACTAGGGCTTTTTACTCTGCACACTCAAGTGACATGTTAGATAACAAGTAAGACTTAACTTTTGAACCCCGTTGCCATTATCAAAACACAGGTTTGACTTTGGTGCTTTCTGCACCAACAATCTCCCCCTTTTTGATTTATGGCAATCCTAGTTCAAAAAGTTAAGTTTAATCAAAGGCATAAAAATTTGTTCCCTCCCCTGGAGGGAATCTCCCCCTAGATTTTTCAAAACGTCGTGGTGTTCTAAGTTTAAAAAACTTTACTTAGAATGATTTTGCACATTGAAAACTTAAGTTTAGATACTTTGAAAATCTTTTGATAACTTAAGTTTTAAAAGTTCATAGAGGAATTTTTGAAAGCATGAGTTTAGAGTACTTAACAAAAATTTGAAGCCTTAAGTTTAAAGTACTCAAAAGTTTTTGAAAACTTTTAAGTTAAGTATTTAGTAGGATTTGAAAAACTTAAGCACTTAGTAAACTTTGAAACAATTTAAGTACTTAGTAAATTAAGTTTAAAGTACTTATGGAAGTTTTGAAAAACTTAAGCTTAAAGTACTTATGGAAGTTTTGAAAAACTTAAGCTTAAAGTACTTATGGAAGTTTTGAAAAACTTAAGCTTAAAGTACTTTATGGAAGTTTTGAAAAACTTAAGCTTAAAGTACTTATAAAAACTTAGTACTTAATAAACTTAAGTACTTAGTAGGATTTTCTTTAAAAAACTTAAGTATTTCTAGAAAGGTTTTTGAAAAGCTTTGAAAAGTAGCTAACTTTTTGAAATTTTTTTTTGAGAGTTTGAAAAAAAAATTGAAAAATTTGGACTCTCTCCTTTCCTATCTCTCCCCCTTTGCCATATATCAAAAACAGATAGATATTGCAGAAATTAAATTGCATAAAAGAAATGACTTTCATAAAGGAAAAATATTCGTATGATTTTGCTGTACTGAACCAAGACTTAGACCAAATCAGTTAATTTTCTCAGGGACTTGTCTAACCCATTTAGCTACTTACTAACTGTTATAAGCAGTAGTTTTCGCTAGAGTTAGTCATGTTAAGTGTTTCTGTTCAAGTTAGATTTTCTAAACTTGACACTTAACTGGATTGCTGTAAAAGTTGTATTTAGTGCCCCAATTACTGCAGATGTACTGACTTAAAGCATCTTGAATTAAGAAAAAGACCTAAGCATCTCAACCCTTTCTAGGTTATCAATCAAAGTATCCTAAAGTGCTTGTGAGATGCTGGCTTCTAAATCTATAGGTGCATGCAGTTCTAGGGTTAGGGCCTAAGCTGAGTCCATTTGCGAAAAAGCCCTAGTTTTGAAAGGGGGTAGTTTTGAAAGAAAACTAAGTCGAAAAAAGATTTAAAACAAACTGATTTTGAAATTAAGTAAAATAGTTTTTCAAAATTCTATTTTTAGAAATTGTTTTTTAAATCAAGTAAAGCGAAAAAAAATCAACAGTAGAGTTAATCTATTCTACAGAGCATAATCCTAACTGCCTTCTTAGTGAGCTGAACTCAGACTCAGGTAATGGTTTTGTGAATATATCAACTAAGTTGGATTTTGAGTCTATATGTTTATGTACTATCTCACCCCTTGCTACATGGTCTCTTATGAAGTGATGTTTAACTTCTATATGTTTTGTTCTGGAATGTTGGATTGGGTTCTTAGTTAGATTGATTGAACTTATATTGTCAATAAATACTTGAGTTTGGGTGTAGTTGAGCTGGAAGTCCTTAAGAGTGTGCATCATCCATAAAAGTTGTGCTACACATTCTCCTAAGGCTACATACTCAGCTTCAGTTGTGAACAGAGCTACACAGTGTTGTTTACTGCTGCACCAACTTACTAGACTATTTCCTAACAGTTGGCAGCTTCCACTTGTGCTTTTTCTATCTAATTTACAACCAGCATAGTCAGAGTCCGAGTATCCTGACAAATTGAAGGTTGAAGTTCTAGGATACCAAATCCCTACATTTAGGGTGCCCTTTACATATCTTAGTATTTTTTTTAGGGCTGCTAAGTGTGTTTCCTTAGCACAGGTTTGGTATCTAGCACACATCCCTACAGCAAAAAGAATGTCAGGTCTGCTGGCTATAAGGTACAGTAGACTACCTATCATACTTCTATACAGTTTGAGGTCTACTGGCTTACCATCAGGGTCACTATCTATTTTTACATTAGTTGCCATGGGGGTATTTATGCTTTTAGAGTTATCCATTTTAAATTTCTTTATTAACTCTTTAGCATATTTGGATTGATGGACGTAGTTTCCATCTCTAGTTTGTTTGATTTGTATTCCTAGGAAAAAGGTAAGCTCACCAACCAAACTCATTTCAAATTCATTTTCCATTATCTTGACAAATTCTTTTAGGAATTTTGTGTTGGTGGATCCAAAGATTATATCATCTACGTAAATTTGGGCAATAAATATATCTTTTCCTAGGGTTTTAATAAAAATGTTGAGTCAATTTGTCCTTGTTTAAATTCTTTTGAAGTTAAGTAAGTTGATAAACGTTCATACCAGGCCCTAGGTGCTTGTTTTAACCCATATAGTGCTTTAGTTAATTTGAAAACGTGGTCAGGTTTGTCTAAGTCCTCAAACCCAGGGGGTTGTCTTACATAAACTTCTTCTTTAATGAACCCATTTAGGAAGGCTGACTTTACATCCATTTGGTATAGCTTAAATCCTTTATGGGATGCAAAGGCTAACAACATTTTAATAGACTCAAGTCTAGCTACTGGGGCATATGTTTCATTGTAATCTAATCCCTCTACTTGGCTGAATCCCTTGGCTACTAAGCGAGCTTTAGAAATCTATCATGGATTTGCCTACAGGTTTAGGCACCAGTTCCCAGACTTGGTTTCTCTCAAATTGGGCTAATTCTTCTTGTATAGCTATGATCCAGTCAAGGTCAGGTAGGGCTTCATCTATAGTTTTGGGTTCTATTTTTGATATCATAGCTATTTGACTAAGGTTTCTATAGGAGGATCTAGTCCTAACTCCTAGAGTTGGATCACCCACAATTTGATCGGTTGGGTGAATAAGTCTGAGTTTCTTGGTTCTCCTAGAACTTGGTTCAGCCTCAGGTCCGGCTGGTTGGTTTGGTTCACTGTTTAATCCGACCCTTTGAGCTGGTTCATTTGTTGGTTCAGTTGACTCATTAATTGGTTCAATAGTTAGTTCGTTTAAGGATTCAATTAAGGGTTCACTAGTTTGTTCATTATTTTCTTGATCAGAATTTGATGAAGTTAGGTTTGGATTATCAGATGTTGAGTTGACTTCTTCATCAAATATTAAGTTAGTTGTTTCTTCAATTTTTTTAGTTTGTTTGTTGTAAACTCTATAGGCTCTACTTGTGGTTGAGTATCCTAGGAAGATACCTAGGATTGATTTGGATTGAAATTTCCCTAAGTAGTCTTTGGTGTTTAGGATATGAACTTTGCATCCAAAGACCCTTTGGTAGTATAGATTTGGGAGCCTATGGTAGTACAGTTCATAGGGTGTTTTGTTGTGTCGCTTGTTAATCAGAACCCTATTTTGGATGTAACAAGCCGTACTAATCGCTTCTGCCCAATATTGGTTTGCTAAGCTAAATTCGTTGAGCATAGCCCTAGAAGCTTCTTGTAAGGTTCTATTCCTTCTTTCGACTATCCCATTTTGTTGGGGGGTTTGATAAGCCCAATCTATATGTCACGAATGTGGGCCTCAAATTTAGATGTGAATGAATAACTGGAAACCCTTTTACAATCAAAAGTATGAAAATGTAATATAGGGGCCACAGGTCGTATTTTTCTTGGGGCTAGTTGACGTTGTTTGATTCGCGCTTATATTTAGGTGTCGTTTGTGTTTTTGGGTTTCAAATAAGTAATTGGATTTTGGTGTCGATAAGAGACTAAGGAAACAAACCTGATATCAAATGCAGCAACTAAACAAACCGATATGCACAGAAAACAAATTTACGTGCCAAAATGGTACTAATTGCAAGCACTAAACATGATCAATTTAGCCTTGTAAACAAGTTATCAACGAAAAGGTCAATGCAGTAGCAAGCTGATGTAGATGTTAATGCATAAATGAAACAACAACTCTGATATAGAAATTCAACAACAAACTCAATACAGAATTAAAATGCAAGAATGCAGAACATAAAGTAAGAGATTTCAGAATTGATTCCAGTGCTGAACAAATCAAGCAGCTAAGTTCGAATGCACAAGCTAGCTTTGAAGATTGATACTGAAAACTGCAGAAATCAAGCTGATCAATTCAGATACGGCTGACTGAATGCATGAACTCAGAAATGCAGTACAAGAATATAAACATTCAGCAACAATTCAGAAACAGAATACCTAGATGTCCAATCTGATGTTCTGCGAAGATTCAGAATAACTAATGTTGACTTGCTGCAAACTTGAGGAATAAAACCAACCATGCAGAGCTCGAATGCAGAAAAACAAAAATGGAACTCATGTTTGCAGAAACAAACTAATTTCTTTTTTTCAGGAATAAAAACTGAATGCATCAATTAAGATCAATTGCAGAAATCTGAATTCGAATGCTTTGTAAATAAGTCAAGCTACAATGTAAATTCAGAATGCAAGCTCAAGCTCACTTGATTCAAAACTGGTACGCAAGAAAGAAATAAGGCTTAAACTACTGAAACGCTGAAATTGAAGTTGGCATGCAAGCACCAAGCTGATACGCAAGAAGCTAACTCATAAAGTAAGCTGAAATTAAGACTATTGTCACTAAACACACTCACTAACTAACTACTTACTGAATGAAACATACTTAAGCAGAAAACAATCAGAAAAACTAAATTACAGCAGTCGAAACAAAAAAAATGCAGTAATGGACAGAATTCAGAAATGAGAATTACAGCTAAAACATGATCTAATTGCACTTGTTCAATACAAAACAATTCTAAATAATAAAAACACTGAATTAAAATTCTAATTAAAGCAAAAACTATCCAAAATCGAAAAGTTCAGTAGCTAAAACAGAATTTCAGAACAAAGCTTGCAGCAGAATCGAAAACTACAGCTAAACAGAAATTAAGCTAATTAAACTACTCCTCAACTCTCCCTAAGCTCAAAAACTTCTTGGTCGTCAATCAAGAGCTGGCTTCGAACCCCTAGGCTCAGCAAATCAGTGGAATTAAGCTTCAATTCATCAAATCTGCTCAAACTACTTCAGCTGGGAGAATTCCGATCCGAATTCTTCAATCTCGGTTTGTTGAGCTGCGATTGTGATTTGGAGACAACCTGAGCTCACCTGAGAACCCCTACAAGTGGCTCAGATCGTCGGAAATGGTTTGTAACCAAGATCTCAGTGCTCGGACCACAGATGATGCCGAAACCCTCAAACACCTCTGTCCGGATGAAATTTGAGAAGAATTCTTGATCGATGCCGTCTTCCAAAGATTCAGATGATGAACTATAGTTGGAATTGAGGGGTCGCGCCCCTTAGTTGAAGAAATTAGCTAAGAAAGTGAAGAACACGAAGAAGAAGAAGCTGCGGCGAGGAAACGCGACGAGGAAGAGGCTAAGGGAATTTTTGATTAAATAGTTATCAACGGACGACCCAGATTGATCGTAGGAGATCCAACGGCTGATCTTGCTCTGATTGGAGCCAAACTTTGATGATGATGATCTGGGGTCAAGATCTGCCTTGTGGTAGCTTGGATCCTCCAAATGTGTAACGGATGGTCCAGATCAACTCTATCTGTGAATGGACGCTCTAGTGCCCTCCTTGCTTGATCCAATGGTTGATTGAGTTCTGATTGGAATGAAACCTTCAGATCTTGATCATAGAGCTTGAGCAACCCTAACCCTAGCTCGGATTGCTTCAGATCGTCCCGGATGGCTCAGATCTAGCCGCTCTTTAATCGGACGGCCCAGATTGATCCAAAACATGATAATTCGATCCGGTTCACATCCGACTCAAGTTTGACCTAGTATGCCCTAGGTTCAGGATCCTTTTATGCCTACAAAAATATATCAAAAAATTAGTGGTCAAATAATCCAAAAAATGTGTAAATTTGCAATTAAGTCCAAAATAAGAGGAAATCCTAAAACCTAGGGTAAAATCACAATTAAGCAATAAAAATATAGGTCAAACATGGATTTTAACAATTAAAATAATCAATAAAATGGTGCTTATCAACTCCCCCACACTTAACCTTGAGCGTCTCGTGAAACTACTAAATATGTATCCCCTAGATTTTCTTATGCATAATTAGAAACAGATGAAAAGAAATTACCTAAAGTTGTCAATTCTCATAAATCTAAGCTCTATGGATTAGTATCTTGTCCTTAAATCAACAACTTAGCCTTTTCATCAATCATGAGTCATTGAGATGAATTTAAATCACTAGCCTTTCAAGGAAAATTGTGGTGGCTCTCTCCTTAAGTTCTAACTTGGTGATGGAAGTGGAGCTCACTCAAACACATATGATTCTTTCACTACCATAGGCTTGCTTATTGTCTAATCTCTACCATTATTCATGATTAGGATCAACATCTACAAAAACAAATCAAAAACATAGAAATGATAAGAAATGGAGTAAAACCAAGAAAATAGAAAAATTGATGGAGTGGGAGACTTGGTTGCTCGAAAATGTTTCCAATGTGCTTTGCCCCATCTTTATAGTCCTCTAGCGAAATCAAAAATGTTATGGAGTGAAACTTGAATAAATTCCTTTGATTTGGATGAAAAACCTTTCCTTGACTTCCTTGTGCCAATTTTTGTCTCTTCGTGCCAATTTTTTTTTTCTTTCTTCTCTTTTCTGATTCTTCTTTTTCTTCTTTCTTTCTTTCTAGTAAATTCAGAGTGTGGTGATGCAAATCTTCAATTTGGATGAAAGTGTCTTCACTGATTAATGGTGCCAAATCAATGGTGTGCCAACTTGCTTCTTCTTTTCTTTTCTTGTTTTCTCAAACTCTTTTTTTTTCTTTTTGCTTTTGTCTCAAGTTCAGCATCCACGGTGGCAGCTTTTCAAGTCTCTGATTTCTCCAACAATTAACATCAATAGTCCTTGCATCAAATGGTAGTGGAGAATTTAAATTGTCTACTTGAAAATGGCTAAGTAGGTGATTACTGCCATTTTTTTCTTTCATCCATTTGCCCTTTACTGGAAAACTGCTCACCAAGAAGTTTACTTAAGGGAAAACATTCTACAAACCTCTGTTAATAATTTAGTAATGCATTGCAAAAATTGTGCTCAGCTCCCAAATCTTTATCAGACTCAACTTTAATCCAGCAATTGACTTGAGCTTCAAATGGACTGCATTTCATGTTTCTAGCTGATCAGCAAGTTGGATCTGAACCAAGTCACTGCCGTGAGGTTCCTTTTCTTCACTGGAAATCTGTTCCCCAAGATACTGAATTCAGCTAAAAACATTTGGCCAATTCTGTTTAGATGCAGCAAAGCATTGCTGATTAAAGAAAACCAAGTTCAATCTGAAATTGATACCAAATTATGCCAAGACTGCTTATATAGAGGCACTCCTGTAGTTCTAGCATTCCAACTGGATTTTTCAGTTCTGTCCTGACCTAAAAAGCTTCCAATAGAGAGGCTGCTACATTTAGAACCACTGTAGACAAAGGCTTTTACTCGAAACTTGGCATATCCTTCACATTTCGGCACAGATTTCTGCCTTGAATCTGATTTGTTCAGCTTGTGTTCACTTGAATTCAGCTTGTCTTCAGATTTCAGCACTCGGCAGCAACCTTACATTAGTTTTAGCTCAGATTTTTAGCTTCTTTTCAGCTTTTGTACAGCCTTTAAGATTCTTTTCAGTTTCGGTACAGCTACAATTCAAATCAAACTGTCCAAAACAGCTTTGGGGCTGAATTTGTCTTCAACTTTCTGACTTTTCTGCAAAGAACAGCTGCACTCCAACATTCATACAAAAGGTTGCTGATCTCAACTTCCCAAATTCTTGATCCAAACCTCTTTCGACTCAAGTTATTCTTCACAGAATTTTTTTTTTCTTTTGCTTTGGCACAATTTTCTGCTTTGCATGCCAATTCCTTCCTTGCAGATTTTTTTTTTCATTTCCACTTGGATCTTCAAAGGATGGTGAGAAATCTGAATGCTTCAATTGGTTCCCTCCCTTATCACTTCTTCTTGTGTATTCTTGACACCAAATCACTCAACTTGGCACATAAAAATGCAGAATTTTTTTTTTCGAATTGAAGTGCCTCCTTGATACCAAATCTTTTCAAAAAGCTAGTCACTCCCCCACACTTAAATCATTGTCTGTCTCGGGCAAAATAACATTAGAAACATTTCAAACAACAAGTCCAAAGAAAAGTGAGGGTAAGAGTAGGAAATAAGTAAAGAAAAATGGAATGAACATGATTTTTGCCAAAATTAATATGGAAAGGAAAACAAATGGATTAGCCTCTATAGATGTGATCTAATCATTGAAATATGGTTTTAAAAGAACCTAAGCAAGTTCTAGAGTTCAATAATATATGTGTGTCACAAAAATAAGGCTAGTTCTCACTTGGCAAAAATAATTCATCTCAAATCCCCAATTAAGAATCTAAAACCAAGTAGTACTCAAGCATCCAAGATTTCATCCATTAGCTCAAATCCTAAGTTTTGACAACCAAATTTAATTTATTTTCCAAAAGATTCTAAAATTAAATGAAGATAACCTAGAAGGATACTTTTATTTCTACTCATGTAAGAAACAAACTTCCAAGAGAACTAACATGCTTTTATTGACAAGGACTCAATTTAAAAGAAAATTTTACTTCTAAAAGAAAACATAAAAAATGAAACATGCAATAAAAGATAATACAAGAAGAAATAAACTCCCCTTTATTCTGGTGGACAGAGTCTATCAAGAAGCAGCCTCCATTGTGGTAGTGGAGGAGTCTGGGTGGCTGAGAGAACTAGGACTCCCCCACACTTGAACTTCACAAAAAATTGCTCTGGTGGCCTAAGACGATTCAGATTCAAGATCCATTGAAGGAATGGAGTGTTTCGAATTAAAGTAAGATCTTCTCCTCCTTCTTGATGTCTTTCAGAAGTCCTTCCAGGGGGTTGAAGTCTGTTCAGTTGGAGTACCCACTCCTGAAGTCTTCTGGATCCTGCAAAACAATGTAATACCTCTCTCAAGCATTCAGGGTAATAAAGAAATAAAATAATATCAGTATCTGCATGAAATGAATCCAAAACTGCATCATATTCAATTAAATCAAATTCTGGTACCTCAATAAAATTTTCAAAATTATTTCCTACGAAATTTGCATCCAGGAACTCATCACAGATAATGAAATTAATTTTTGGCACTTCAATAAAAATATCACAATTATTTTTCAACAAAAATGTATCAAGCAATGTATCACAACCTATATCATCAATTTTGAGTGCCTCAATGAATTTTTCATAATTATTTTTAGCACATGATATATCAAAAGACTCATCACAACAATCAACAACACTAGGCACTTCTGAAACATTTTCACATTCAGCATTTTCATGATAGGTATCACCACATGCTTCATATTCAAAAATTCCTACGCCAGGTACCTCTAGGGATTTTTCACAATCAAATTCTACAAGAGATGCATCCCTAGGTGTGTTAAAAACAATAAAATCAGTTTGAGGTACCTCAATGAAATTTTCAGAAAAGATAGGAGGAATATTTACCTGATCGTGATGAAAAGTACCTGGAGGTTCTACAGAAGTAGATGTATCCGTGTTCTCCTCTTGGTCAAGTAATTGCTCCTCTTCAGCCTCAAGATCCGGTGGACACTCAACTGGAATAGGTGATCCTTGGGTTATTGCTTCCACCAAGCAAGTCCCTACACTTTTTGGTAATTGTGGTGGTCCCTGGGGCTCTGTGCAATCCCCTACACCTATAGATTCATCTGATTGTCCTGATCTTTGGGCTTGTATCTGATTCCATTGATCAACCAATTTCGCAAGGCGTTGTAGTTGTTGTTGATTAATTTGCTCTTCTTGTTGTTGTTGTTGTAGAACTTGTTATTGCCAAGCTTGTTGTTGTTGTAACATTTGTTGACACATCTCCATCATCCTTTGGTGTAGAGCCTCATCCCAATCAGGATCATCAAAGCCTCCTTGATTAAACTGCTGAAATGGGAGGGGCTGAAAATTCTGAGTGTCTTGCTGAAAATTCTGTCCTTGAAACTGGAAATCTTGCTGAAAATGTTGAAATTGTGGTGGTAAAAACTGAGATTGCACGGGCTGGAAATTCTGGTTTTGTTGCTGAAAATTTGGCTCGTATGGCTGTGAATATTGAAGAGGTTGTTGAAAATTCTCTATAGGTTGAACTTCTTGCTTCCATGGCTGAGGTTGAAGCTGAAATTGATTATTTTGGGGCTGAAAACTTTCAAAAGGCTGCTGGAAATTTTGTGGTTGCTGAAATTGTTGTAATGGTGGCTGAAAAAATTGATTGGGTTGCTGAAAATTCTAAAGTGATTGCTGAAATGGTTGCTCAAAACCCTGGAATTGTGGCTGCCCACTCTGAATTTGTGGCTGGAAATTTGGTTGATTTTGCTGAAAATTTTGGAAAGGCTGAAAAAACTGATTTGTTGATTGATTGAATGGTTGGTTCTGCTGAAACTGTGGGCACGGCTGCTGGTAGGTAGATGAAAACATTTTGAACCTGCAACCCCTGTCACAAAACAAACAAGAAAAATAGCAGTATCCGTATACAAAAGATAAAACAAAATAAAATAGAAACCAATTATATGTCAAAGCATACAAGCAAAAATCAAACAAATCAACTAGATGGCTCCCCGGCAACGGTGCCAAAAATTTGATAAGCCCAATCTATGTGTCACGAATGTGGGTCTCAAATTTAGATGTGAATGAATGACTGGATACCCTTTTACAATCAAAAGTATGAAAATGTAATATAGGGGCCACAGGTCGTATTTTTCTCGGGGCTAGTTGACGTTATTTGATTCGCGCTTATATTTAGGTGTCGTTTGTGTTTTTGGGTTTCAAATAAGTAATTGGATTTTGGTGTCGATAAGAGACTAAGGAAACAAACCTGATATCAAATGCAGCAACTAAACAAACCGATATGCACAGAAAACAAATTTACGTGCCAAAATGGTACTAATTGCAAGCACTAAACATGATCAATTTAGCCTTGTAAACAAGTTATCAACGAAAAGGTCAATGCAGTAGCAAGCTGATGTAGATGTTAATGCATAAATGAAACAACAACTCTGATATAGAAATTCAACAACAAACTCAATACAGAATTAAAATGCAAGAATGCAGAACATAAAGTAAGAGATTTCAGAATTGATTCCAGTGCTGAACAAATCAAGCAGCTAAGTTCGAATGCACAAGCTAGCTTTGAAGATTGATACTGAAAACTGCAGAAATCAAGCTGATCAATTCAGATACGGCTGACTGAATGCATGAACTCAGAAATGCAGTACAAGAATATAAACATTCAGCAACAATTCAGAAACAGAATACCAAGATGTCCAATCTGATGTTCAGCGAAGATTCAGAATAACTAATGTTGACTTGCTGCAAACTTGAGGAATAAAACCAACCATGCAGAGCTCGAATGCAGAAAAACAAAAATGGAACTCATGTTTGCATAAGCAAACTAATTTCTTTTTTTCAGGAATAAAAACTGAATGCATCAATTAAGATCAATTGTAGAAATCTGAATTCGAATGCTTTGTAAATAAGTCAAGCTACAATGTAAATTCAGAATGCAAGCTCAAGCTCACTTGATTCAAAACTGGTACGCAAGAAAGAAATAAGGCTTAAACTACTGAAACGCTGAAATTGAAGTTGGCATGCAAGCACCAAGCTGATACGCAAGAAGCTAACTCATAAAGTAAGCTGAAATTAAGACTATTGTCACTAAACACACTGACTAACTAACTACTTACTGAATGAAACATACTTAAGCAGAAAACAATCAGAAAAACTAAATTACAGCAGTCGAAACAAAAAAAATGCAGTAATGGACAGAATTCAGAAATGAGAATTACAGCTAAAACATGATCTAATTGCACTTGTTCAATACAAAACAATTCTAAACAATAAAAACACTGAATTAAAATTCTAATTAAAGCAAAAACTATCCAAAATCGAAAAGTTCAGTAGCTAAAACAGAATTTCAGAACAAAGCTTGCAGCAGAATCGAAAACTATAGCTAAACAGAAATTAAGCTAATTAAACTACTCCTCAACTCTCCCTAAGCTCAAAAACTTCTTGGTCGTCAATCAAGAGCTGGCTTCGAACCCCTAGGCTCAGCAAATCAGTGGAATTAAGCTTCAATTCATCAAATCTGCTCAAACTACTTCAGCTGGGAGAATTCCGATCCGAATTCTTCAATCTCGGTTTGTTGAGCTGCGATGGTGATTTGGAGACAACCTGAGCTCACCTGAGAACCCCTACAAGTGGTTCAGATCGTCGGAAATGGTTTGTAACCAAGATCTCAGTGCTCGGACCACAGATGATGCCGAAACCCTCAAACAACTCTGTCCGGATGAAATTTGAGAAGAATTCTTGATCGATGCCGTCTTCCAAAGATTCAGATGATGAACTACAGTTGGAATTGAGGGGTCGCGCCCCTTAGATGAAGAAATTAGCTAAGAAAGTGAAGAACACGAAGAAGAAGAAGCTGCGGCGAGGAAACACGACGAGGAAGAGGCTGCGGGAATTTTTGATTAAATAGTTATCAACGGACGACCCAGATTGATCGGAGGAGATCCAACGGCTGATCATGCTCTGATTGGAGCCAAACTTTGATGATGATGATCTGGGGTCAGGATCTGCCTTGTGGTAGCTCGGGTCCTCGAAATGTGCAATGGATGGTCCAGATCAACTCTATCTGTGAATGGACGCTCTAGAGCCCTCCTTACTTGATCCAATGGTTGATTGAGCTCTGATTGGAATGAAACCTTCAGATCTTGATCATAGAGCTTGATCAACCCTAACCCTAGCTCGGATTGCTTCAGATCATCCCGGATGGCTCAGATCTAGCCGCTCTTAAATCGGACGACCCAGATTGATCCAAAACATGATAATTCGATCCGGTTCACATCCGACTCAAGTTTGACCCAGTTTGCCCTAGGTCCAGGATCCTTTCATGCCTACAAAAATATATCAGAAAAATAGTGGCCAAATAATCCAAAAATTATGTAAATTTGCAATTAAGTCCAAAATAAGAGGGAATCCTAAAACCTAGGGTAAAATCACAATTAAGCAATAAAAACATAGGTCAAACATGGATTTTAACAATTAAAATAATCAATAAAATGGTGCTTATCAGGGTTCTAGGACATGAAAATTCATGTAAATACCCATTAACCTTACAGAATTCCTCGAACCGTTGATTTTCAAATTCTCCCCCGTGGTCACTCCTAAGTCTTTTAATTTTAGTATCGTTTTGATTTTCAATCAATTTACAGAAATCATTAAATAGTTTTAAGATTTCATCTTTGGTTTTTAGAAACCTAACCCAGGTAAACCTAGAATAATCATCAACTATTACTAAGCAGTATCGGTTCCCGCTTAGTGACTTGGCTCCATGTGAATTAAATAGGTCAAGGTGCAGGAGCTCAAGTGTGGTTTGAGTTAGGTCAGATTGCATTGATTTGTGATTAGATTTGGTTTGTTTACCTTAATTACATGATTCACATATTAGGTTTTCATTGTTTTTAATTTTGGGGATACCTGTGATTAGGCCAAGTTGGGTGACTTTTGAGATAGTTCTCAAATTGGTATGACCTAATCTCCTATGCCAGAGGTTCGATTGTTCTAACTGAGTTAACATATATTTGGGTACTAGGGGAAGGTTTATAGTGTATACATTATGTTTCCTAGTGCCCTTAAGCATGATTTCTGAGTCTTGTACATTTCTAATCAGGCAGTCAGAATTGTTGAAAGTGACTATATAACCAGAATCACATAACTGACTTATGCTAAGCAGGTTAAAATTGAAGTTTTCAACCAAAAGAACTTTCTTAATAATAAAGTTAGATTTAAGCTCAATATTACCTGACCCAATTACCTTGAGTGTAGCATTGTTGCCAAATGCTACTGAGCCTAGGTTCTTGAGCTTAAGTATGGTGAACTTCAATTTATCTCCAGTCATGTGTCTGGAGCAACCGCTATCCAACATCCATTGGACCAAATCTTTATGTTCCTACACATAAAGAGTTTTATTGATTTGGATCCAATTAGAGTTAGAGATAGCTTAAATTGATTTTCACTGACTAGTCTGTCTCACCCAAATCTAGGGTTCTCAATCACGTTAGCCTTATAGGTTTTGTGAGACAGGTTTTGATAGAAGAATTTTTGAAAAACATGATTTATTTTGAAAATCTTAATTAATTTCGAAAACAATTAAATTTATTTTGAAAAGGATGTTTGAATCTATGCTTAACTGAAAATTGTGTTAGATTTGAATTTGACAAAAAGTAATTTGAATTTAAAATTCAAAAATTAGCTTCCAGGTCTTGGCGAGGCACTAGGCCTTCTTTGGCCGTAGCCTTATTGGATCATCAACCCTTTCCTTGACAAAGCCGTTTAATGAAGTTTCATTTTCAAAATTAATCTTTGAAAAAGTTCTGGTCTAACTAGTTTGGATTTTGGATCGGTAGCTTCGGCTAGTTTCACCAGTCTAAAGAGACCAAGTGAACTTGATCTTATTAGAATTGGTTTCCCTAACGTACTATCATCTCACCTCTACCCAATACTATGTTGTCAAGTTTCAGTTAAGTTTGTTTAGTCCTTAAACTAACCTAAGTCTAAGCATGGTAAATTGCAGAAATTTAAATAAACAATCAATCAGGCAAATTTCAAGAATTAAATTCTATTTAACAATAAAAATAGTTTTTAATTTGGCTCCCCCTGGACTATAGCCACGATAATGATTAGGCAAGATGTGAATCATGTCCTTGGGGATCCAATACTGATTTGATCCAGTTGGTTTGTTCAGGCATAGTTTTGGTACCCATGCCTTAACTTTACCTCTGGACTGATTCAGTACAGCAAGGTAAGATCTTTGTCGAGATTTGGTTCTATAGCCAAGTCCGGATTGATTTAGAACGAACTTTTGTTTTCCAAGAATCATGTCAAGACCCTTGGAACCAGAAGTGAATCGTTCTAAGGCCGCTCTAAGATCCTTAACCTGAGTTTTCAGGGAGGAGTTCTCTTTCTCAAGTTTTTCAACTTGAGTAGGAGTTCCTTCTTGAACATTCTCGGTTAAGGATTTAGAGTCAGCTCCCTCTTTCAGGAGTTCTACTTCCTGTCGGAGGGATTCGACTCGGAGTTTGGCTTTCGCCAAATCTCGAGAGAGATAAGAAATAAGTTCACTTAATTGACTTTTATTGAAACCGCTTACCTTGATTTCGCCGTCTTCTGAAAAGGTTAGTCTGCCGTCATCTTTTTCTGACTCTGACTCGGTCTCGACTTCTTCTGAAGCGGTCAGCGCTAGTAGGTTTGACTGGGGTTCTTCTTCTTCTTCTTCTGATGAAGATTCGTCCCAGGTTGCTTGGAGTGCCTTTTTTCTTCTTGTCTTCTTGGACTCCTTCAAGTTTGGACACTCTGTCTTGTAGTGTTCCTTCTTCTTAACCTCATAGCAGGTTACGTTGGGCTTGTTTTTGTCACTCGCGGGTTCAACTGGTTCATCCTTTCTTCGTCTTGTCCTCCGTGTGTTGGCTTGGTTCTTCAATTTTTTATAGTAGCTTCGGGCCAGTCGGACCAGCTCAGATTGATCTCCTTCTTCGTCTTCTGCTTCTGAGTCTGAGTTAGACTCGGGTTCAGGTTGAGGTTTCTTCTTTGTCGATCTTCCAATTTTTCCTGCAACAAAGGCAATTCCTTTCTCAGCCATATTGCAGTTAGTCTGTTCATGAAGTTCTAACTCAGAAAACAATTCATCTAATTTAATTTTAGAGAGATCCCTTGAAACCTTGTATGCATCTACCATAGATGCCCATAAGGTATTTCTAGGGAAAGCATTTAGGGCATACCTTATTAGGTCACGGTTTTCGACCTTGTGACCTATAGTGTGAAGACCGTTCATCAATTCTTGTATGCGTGCGTGGAGTTGGGCTGCTGTTTCGTTGTCGGCCATCTTGATGGTGTATAGTTTGTTCAGGAGCAGATCCCTTTTACTGATCTGAGTATCTGATGTTCCTTCGTGCAGCTCGATCAATTTTGCCCACAACTCCTTAGCACTGTTGAAGGGGCCTACCCGGTTCAGCTCCTCTTTTGTCAATCCGCATTGGAGAGTCTGGGTCGCCTTTGCATCGGCTTCAATTTTGCGCTTCAGGGCGTTGTCCCATTCTGAGTAGGTCTGCGGTACTCCTTCGACGTTTTTGGGGATTTCCAGTCCGGACTGGATGATGATCCACATGCCCACCTGAGTTTTCAGGTAGACCTCCATTCGACTTTTCCAGTAAGAAAAGTCTTCTCCACTAAAAAGTGGAGGTCTGGCAATGCTAAATCCTTCTTGCATGGCCATTTAAACTGAAAACGATAACAAAAATTTTTTTTCCAAGGCTTGGTCTTGGATTAGTAGTGCGGGATAAGGAAAATAAAATATCGAGGGGTGTTGCACCAACCTCGATTAACAGAGAAAAGTTCGTACGAAAAGTTTAGAAGAAATTCGCACGAGAAACAGAAAATTAAAAAAATCCGAAAAAAAATTTCAAACTGGTGGTTGCACCAAGTTTGAACTTCCCCGCTTTGATACCACTTGTTGGATCGAGAGAACCGATATAGGGGGTGAATATCGGAAATTGTTTTTCGGAAAAACTTTGAGCAAGTACGCAGCGGAAATTAAGAAAACAAAATCACACAGAGACACGATCGATTTTACTTGGTTTGGAGCCTGGGTCGACTCCTACTCCAAGGCCCACGGTCGTTGACTATTTACTTTGGGCAATTCTATATGAGGCGCAATAATAGTTTACAAGGATTGATTTACAAATTCAGCACAGTAAACTAAATAATTAAAAGGGCTCTTCTTTTACTGACGTCCGATTGTGGGTTGACCTTTTCCAGAGCAGCGGGACGTCGTCGGCTCGAGTTGGGCAGTTTCCGGAGCAAGGCGCGAGAGCAGAAGAGCGTAGAAGCGTTGTGTTGGAGTTGTTGTTGGAAGCCTGGGCGTTGGGTGGTATTTATAGCACCTCGGGGCGCCCTGTACGTCGGGGGCGCCCCCCCCCCCCCCCCACGTGTCACGTGATCCGAAATTCACTCGGTCAACCTCTATCCCACTCGAATAGGGATGAGGTTTGACACTGGGGGCGCCCTGCTTGACTCCTTCCGCGCGGGGGTCTCGGCTGGATAAGGGTGATTGGATTCGCTGGCTTAGGCGCGGGGCGCTTTGGCTGCTGGGGGCGCCCTGGACGCTGAGGGCGCCCTGGGCATTGAGGGCGCCCTGGCTGCTGGGGGCGCCCCGGCCAGTATTTAGCCGAGGCTCCTTTTTGCTTCATTTGTTTCATCTTCACCTTGGGGGCACCCTGGACACTCAGGGCACCCTACTCAGTTGCTGCCTCACTCCATTGAGGCTCTCTGAGTTGCAGACACTCGTTCCTTTGGTCCTGCATCCAGGGGTAGTCCGAAAACAACATAAAGCAGTATGTTGTTAGTTTTATACAGCCTTAGCTGTCTTAGTTCTGACTTTGGGTTTCCAAAATGGAACCCTAGGTTGAACCGACGCCTACTGTTCCCTCGACGGGGAATGCGTCCTCACCTACTCCTCTCGGGAGAATGTACCTGATGCCAACCGTTTCTCTGGTTGGACTTTTGCCTGACGGTCCTTTGCCAAGTCTTGGATGCCGAGCTGTCCTTCGCTCGGTGCCTAGCATTCCTTCGCTAGGGCTTCAGTCCCAAGCTGTCCTTCGCCTAGCGCCTAGCAGTCCTTCGCTAGGGCTTTTCATTCTGGCATTCCTTCGCCAGTGCCTAGCAGACCTTCGCTAGGGCTTTTCACTTCTGGCATTCCTTCGCCAGTGCCTAACAGTCCTTCGCTAGGGCTTTTTACTCTGCACACTCATGTGACATGTTAGATAACAAGTAAGACTTAACTTTTGAACCCGTTGCCATTATCAAAACACAGGTTTGACTTTGGTGCTTTCTGCACCAACATATAGGATCGATGGATGTAAATAAGTAGCTAGTCATCTCGGCTCCGAGATCCCTTCATGGAGGCTTGCGCATGGATAGGGATGAGTGGACGAGGTGGTGACACGACTAGATGCACATTGGAGATCAAAGCCATGATAGTTGGAAAAATCAAGGATTTTTCTTGTTTATTGTTTTGGTTATGTGCTTGTCGTGTGTGTACATGAAAATTTCTCATTATAAATAACTAAGTGGGAGAGGGACCCTAAGGGTCCCGCATCCTTCATTATTAATTTGACAAGTGATGCGAACAAGTTTACGCGTCGGCTCTGAGTGCCTTCCTCCCCATCGGATGGGCTTGTTCTGCGGATCACTGGGTCAGACATGATTATAGAAAATTGTTAAGGAGCGTGTGACTTTCCCCATCGCAAGACACATAATCCGAGATAAGTTTCTTAGTATCGTGTAATGGTAAACAGTTAGATGCAATAATAGTATCCTCCCCAACGGAGTTACTACTATTATTTGTAGGGCCGAAGAGGACCAACTATTAATTTTATTTGTCAAAAAATTAGGTTGATAAGATAATAAAATTAATGGGTAAAACCTCCTCTTACAAATGTAGAATTCGTATACGTCCACACCATCGTGGCATACGATATTCTCGGTGTTTTAAGGTGTTGGTTGATTTCGAAATTTATTATTTGAGGAATCAATTTATTCATGAAATCTAAAGTTGCGATTGTTGTGATTCTCAGATGTTTTTAAAATGGATCTAGACCCACTTGATTTAATTCTAAGAGAAAACCAACTTAATGCCCCTAATAATAAAGATTGGGAATTAAACCTGGACTTTGTCGCAACTGCCGAGGAATCCAAATGTGATCTTGTCGAGTTCTGTGTCGAAAAACCTAGCGTAATTAATGATGAAGAGGAGATGAAATATTTTAGGCAGTGGTTAGAAGCAGACGAGATGCCTCAAAGTCATAAACATCAGGCTTCTTCCATTACCAGTGATAAAACATCCAAACTCGACAACCTCTTCGGACATCATAATCGGGCCGCTAGGCAAGAGGTCATGAAGAATTTTACGGCAACCACCATGATTGAGGGTATACCCATAAGGGAACATGTTCTCAAAATGATGGCTTGGCTAAAGGAGATGGAAATCCTTGGAGCAAAAATCGATGGGGAAACCCAGGTCGATCTCATCCTCCAATCTCTACCAAAGAGTTTTGAGAAGTTTCGCCTAAGCTACAATATGAACAAACGTACATATTCGTGAGCGGAACATCCAACAGAACTCCAAGCGGCAGAAGGGTTTTCTCCTCAGAGTTCACATACTTTCATTACTCAAGGGATTTCTACTTCTAAACCGAAAGGAAAGAAGAAGAAGAAATAAGCTGGGGCAAAGAAAGTGGTAGGATTACAGGGACCTCTGAGTCGCGTGAAGAAGCCAAAAGGCAAGTGCTTCATGTGCAAGCAGTATGGACATTGGAAGACGGATTGTCCCTGCCGTCAGAAGAATAATTCAGGTATATCTTTTTCTTTTGTCGTTGTAACATGTTTAGCGGTGATATATACCGGTACCTGGTGTGTAGATACGGATGTCACTAATCATGTCTGCATTTTCTTGCAGGGGTTCCAGGAAACCCGATGACTAACTGAGGATGATCACCATGGGACATGCTACGGAGATGACTACTATTGTAGTGGGAGTTATTTATTTATTTGTCTTTAGATAGAAAAATGAAGTTTTGGTTTTAAGTAGATTTCTTTTATGTACCTTTTTTTTTGGAAAGAACTATGTTTCAGTTTCTGAAAATATAAAGAATGGATATTCTATTACTTTGTGTTATAGAAAGATTATTTGTTCAGGTATATTGATAAGAAATTAGTACACTTTAGAACCAAAGTCTCCCACGATGCAATTAAATGTTAGTAGCCCATCATCTAACCAAAATAAGAGAAATGTTCCTTCCGAGATGAACCAAACATATCTTTGGCGTCTAAGGCTTGATCTTATTAATCTTAGTAGGATTCAAAGGTTGATAGCCAATGAGCCCTTAGGTTCATTGGTGGTGGAAGACTTCTTAATCTTTGAATCTTGCTTGGAAGGTAAAATGACCAAGAAGTCTTTCAAGGCCGTGGGGTATAGAGCTAAAGATATGTTAGAATTGGTTCATTCTGATTTGTGTAGGTCCTTAGTCTATCCAAGATAGAGGTAGCCTTGAATGCTTAATCTATTTTATAGAGAATTATTCAAGGTAGGGGTACATTTACTTAATGTGCCGTAAGTCTGAATCTTTGATCAGTTCAAAGAATTCATGACTGTTGTGGAGAAGCATCAAGGTAAAAGTATCAAGACACTACGATTGGATCGTGGTAACAAGTACCTCTTGGGGAGAGTTTAGGACTTACTTATCAGAGGTTAGGATTCAATCCTAATAGTCTGCACCTGGTATGCCCCAACAGAACGGTGTAGTAGTAAGAAGGAATATGACTCTTAGGGTGCGTTTGGTTCAAGTTATCATATATAACCTCGGTTATGGGGAATGAAACATAACCTGAAGTTGTTTGGTTCAATTTAGGTAATCAAATATAATCTTGTTTGTTTAGAGGTAATAGTCTATAACTTAATATAATATTTTACCATATTACCCCTTAGAATTTGTTAGATAATTTTATTTGTTTAGACTTAAAGGGTGTTCACGCCGATCGTCGATGTCCACGTAGGCAGTTGGTGTCCACCGCAATCGGCGATCGTCGCCGGCGATCAACGATGGTCGTCGTCGATCAACGATGGTCGTCGACGATCGACGCCGGCGATCGTCGCCGGCGGTGGTCACCGGCGGTGGTCGCCGGCGATCGTCGCCGGCGGTGGTCATCGACGATCGTCGGCGCCGGTGGTGCCGACGATCGTCGTCGGCGGTGGTCGCCGGCGATCGTCGTCGGCGGTGGTCGCCGGCGATCATCGGCGGCGGTGGTCGCCGGCGATCGTCGTCGGCGGTGATCGCCGGCGGTGGTCGCCGGCGATCGTCGCCGGCGGTGGTCGCTGGCGATCGTCGTCGGCGGTGGTCGCCGGCGATCGTCGCCGGCGGTGGTCGCCGGCGGTGGTCGTCGGCGGTGGTTGCCGGCGGTGGTCGTCGGCGGTGGTCGTCGGCGGTGGTCGCCGGCGATCGTCGCCGGCGGTGGTCGCCGGCGATCGTCGCCGGCGGTCGTCGCCGACGATCGTCGCCGGCGGTGGTCGCCGGCGATCGTCGCCGGCGGTGGTCGTCGGCGATCGTCTCCGGCGGTGGTCGCCGGCGATCGTCGCCGGCGGTGGTCGCCGGCGGTGGTCGCCGGCGATGGCCGGCGGCGGTGGTCGCCGGCGATGGCCGCCGGAGATCGTCGCCGGCGGTGGCCACCAGTCTAAAGAGACCAAGTATACTTGACCTTATTAGAATTGGTTTCCCTAACGTACTATCATCTCACCTCCACCCAATACTATGTTGTTCAAATTTCAGTTAAGTTTGTTCAGTCCTTAAACTAACCATTCCTAGGTCCAAGCATGGTAAATTGCAGAAATTTAAATAAACAATCAATTAAGCAAATTGCAATCAAGAGTTGAATTTATCTAACAATAACTATTGTTTTCAATTTGCCTCCCCCTGGACTATAGCCACGATAATGGTTTGGCAAGATGTGAATCTTGTCCTTGGGGATCCAATATTGATTTGATCCAGTTTGTTGGTTCAGGTATAGTTTTGGTACCCATGCCTGAACTTTTGGTCTGGACTGGTTCAGTACAGCAAAATAGGATCTTTGTCTAGATTTGGTTCTATATCCAAGTCCGGATCGATTTAGAACTGACTTTTGTTTTCCAAGAATCATGTCAAGATTCTTGGAACCAGAGGTGAATTATTCTAAGGCTGATCTAAGATCCTTAACCTGAGTTTTCAGGGAGGAGTTCTCTTTCTCAAGTTTTTCAACTTGAGTAGGAGTTCCTTCTTGAACCTTCTCGGTTAAGGGTTTAGAATCAGCTCCCTCTTTTAGGAGTTTTACTTCCTGTCGGAGGGATTCGATTCGGAGTTTGGCTTTCGCCAAATCTCGAGAAAGATACGAAATTAGTTCATTTAATTGACATCTAGTAAATCCACTTATCTTGATTTCGCCATCTTTTGAAAAGGTCAGTCTGTCGTCGTCCTGTTCTGATTCTGACTCGGACTCGACTTCTTCTGAGGCAGTTAGTGCGAGTAGGTTCGATTGTGGGACCTCTTCTTCTTCTTTGGATGAGGACTCGTCCCATGTTGCTTGAAGTGCTTTCTTCTTCCTTGTCTTTTTTGCTTCCTTCAAGTTAGGGCATTCGGTCTTGTAGTGTCCCTTCTTCTTGCACTCGTAGCAGGTCACGTTGGGCTTGGTCTTTTCGTTTGCGAGTTCAGCTGGTTCATCCCTTCTTCGGCTGACTTTTCGTTTGTTGATTTGGTTCTTCAATTCTTTGTAGTAGTTTCTTGCCAGTCGAACCAGCTTTGGTCGATCTCCTTCTTCATCTTCTGTGTCTGAGTCTATGTTAGACTCGGGTTTAGGTTGAAGCTTTTTCTTTGTTGTCCTTCCAGTTGTACCTGCAACAAAGGCAATACTTTTCTAGGCCAAATTGCAGTTAGTTTGTTCGTGTAATTCTAATTCAAAGAATAATTCATCTAATTTTATTTTTGAAAGGTCCCTTGAAACCTTGTATGCATCTACCATAGATGCCCACAAGGTATTTCTTGGGAAAGCATTTAAAGCATACCTTATTAGGTTACGGTTATCTACCTTGTGACCGATGGTGTGCAGTCCGTTCATTAGTTCCTGGATTCGAGCGTGAAGCTGAGCTGCTGTTTCGTTGTCGGCCATTTTGATGGTGTACAGCTTGTTCAAGAGCAGATCTCTCTTACTGATCCGAGTGTCTGATGTTCCTTCGTGCAGCTCGATCAGTTTTCCCCACAGCTCCTTGGCACTGTTGAAAGGGCCCACCCAGTTCAGCTCCTCTTTTGTTAAGCCGCATTGAAGGGTCTGGGTCGCCTTTGCATCCGCTTCAATTTTTCATTTCAGAGCGGTGTCCCACTCTGTGTAGCTTTGAGGTACTCCTTCAGCATTTTTGGGGATCTCCAGTCCGGACTGGATGATTATCCACATGTCCACCTGAGTTTTTAGGTGGACCTCCATTCGACTTTTCCAGTCGGAAAAGTCTTCTCCACTAAAAAGAGGAGGTCTCGCTGTGCTGAATCCTTCTTGCATGGCCATTAGGTATTTTATCTGAAAAAGAGATAAGAAAAAGAAAAACTTTGTCCCAAGACTTGGTCTTGGATTAGTAGTGCTGGATAAAGAAAATTAAATATCGAGGGGTGTTGTACCAACCTCGATCAACGAGAAGAAATTCGAACGAAAAAAGATATTAGAATAAATTCAAACGAAAAAAGATATTAAAAGAAAATTTTAAAAGAAATCCGAAAACTTTTCAAACTGGTGGTTGCACCAAATTTGAACTTCCCCGCTCTGATACCACTTGTTGGATCGAGAGAAACGATAGAGGGGGGGTGAATATCGTTAAATGTTCGGATTGGAAAAGAGAATGTGTAGCGGAAGATTAAAAACAAAAACACTCGAACAACAAGGTTTTTACTTGGTTCGGAGCCTAGGTCGACTCCTACTCCAAGGCCCACGGTCGCTGACCGTTTACTGCGGGCAATACTATAATCGCGAAAAATCAGTTACAGAAATAGAATTACTGTTAAAGTGCAGTACTGAAATTAAACTCTTCTTTTTACCGAAGTCCGGTGTAGATTACTTTTTCCGGAGCAGTAGGACGTCGTCGGCGCTTGTGTCTCAAGTCGGGAGGTTGCCGGAGCAGAGCACTGAAGCAGAAGAGCGTGAATATGTTTAAGAACTTTGATTGTCGAAAGCCTTGGCGTTGGGTGTTGCGACCGGGTGCATGTTGACATGGATACGGGTTCGTAATTTTAAAAGTTAATTACTTGCAGCGGAAGGTTTAGCATAAATAATTTCTCAAATTATTTCAACAACGTATCTAGCATGCAACCTTATATTGTGTAGACATGATCATAAATTAAAATTTTTGCAGAAAGTAAACTAATTTACTTGATACCTCACGTAACTCGATGTAAGGGACGAGATCCAACCGTAGCATCCCTTGGAAGCTCCGCCTCTATTCGCGTCCACGCCGAGTTTTCTTCGGGATGACTTCGCAAAGCCACGAGTTTCGTGCCGACAAGAACTACTAGATTCTCCAAAGGCACGACAAGAATATCAAGAGAGAGAGATGGAAAACTAACCACCAAACGAAAAACAGAATCAAGATTCTGTTGGTGCAGGAAGCACAATATCGAACCTTGTTTTGATATTGGCAAAGGATTCAAAGTTAAGTATTGTGTGTGATCTAACGTTGTTAATCTAGTGTGCAGGAAAAGCCCTAGTGAAGGACTGCTAGGCACTGGCAAAGGAATGCCAGGAAAGAAAGCCTAGCAAAGGATTACTAGGCAACTGGCGAAGGACTGCCAGTATCAAGCCCTAGCGAAGGACTGCTAGTATCAAGCCCTAGCGAAGGACTGCTAGGCTCCAGGCGAAGGACAGCCTGGGACTGAAGCCCTAGCGAAGGACTGCTAGGCAACTGGCGAAGGACTGCCAGTTTACAAGACCTGACAAAGGACCGTCAGGCAAAAGTCCAACCAGAGGAACGATTGGCATCAGGTAAATTCTCCCGAGAGGAGTAGGTGAGGACGCGTTCCCCGTCGAGGGAACAGTAAGCATCGGTTCGACCTAGGGCTCCATTTTGGAGACCAAAGTCAGAACCAAGACAGCTAAGGCTATATGAACAAATAAATATTTTATTGCATTGTGTTTTGGACTAACCCTGGATGCAGGACCGAAGGAACGTGTGTCTGCAGCTCAGAAAGCCTTAAAGGAGAGAGGCAAAGGCTGAGTAGGGCGCCCGGAGTGTCCCGGGCGCCCCCAAGGTACATACAAAACACATCAAAAGAAGAAGGGTTCAAAAAGCTGCTGGGCAGGGCGCCCCCGTGCTCCCGGGTGCCCCCTGCGCTGCGGGCGCCCCCATGCGCTTACTTCGAACTAAGAAGCCATCGAAGCCAAGAAGATAGAACTTTGACCCGGTCAATGCGGGCCCCCCGAGCGCTTCGGGCGCCCCGGTCAAAGCGGATCTAGAGGATAGACGCTGACCGAGATCTGTACGGATCAAAGGCCACGTGGGGGGCGCCCCCGACGTCCGGGCGCCCCCTAGCCCTATATAAAGGTCCCTCGACCCCAGGCTTCCAACATCAATTCTCTCAACGCCTCGAAGCTCTTCTACGCTATTGCCTTGCTCCAGAAACGCTTCACCTCGAGCCGACGACGTCCCGCTGCCCCGAAAGAGTCGACCTACTCTGGACGTCGGTAAAGAAGAGCGTACTTAATTTATTATATTTTATTGCACTCATTGTGTAATTAAATTGTGTAACCTATTTGCGCGAATATAGAATTGCCCAAAGTAAACGGTCAACGACCGTGGGCCTTGGAGTAGGAGTCCACACAGGCTCCGAACCAAGTAAAAAACCACTGTGTCTTTGTGCTGTGTCTCTTATTTTTATTTCCGCTGTGCACTTACTCTTAGTTTTCCGAAAAAGAACGATTTCCGATATTCACCCCCCCTCTATCGGTTTTCACGATCCAATAGATTCCGGGAGGAAGGAAGGAGTCGCGCCCCGCTTCTTCTTCTTCTTTGGCACCTTCTTGGTGGAGGTGGCTCACGGCAAAGGAGGTGAGGGTAGCCGGCCCTAGAAGAGGGAGAGGGTAGCCGGCCCTAGAAGAGGGAGAGGGAGAGAAGGAGAGGAAGAGAGGCTAGGCAAGAATCCTTGATCTCTTGAATTGATTTCCAAGCCTTGCCTTTGCACCTTTATATAGTAGCCTCTTTATCGCCAAGTCTCCTTTTTAACGGAATAAATTTTTCATAAGAAATTTATCTTATAAATTTTTCTATGAATTATTCCATTATGCCAAGTTTTTATTATAACTTGATTTATAATAAAAACAACCATGTCTCCCCTTTTATTATGTAATAAATTTTACAAGAAATTTATCTTATAAATTTCTTATGAATTATTCCGTTATGCCAAGTTTTTATTATAACTTAATTTATAATAAAAACAACCATGTCTCCCCTTTTATTATGGAATAAATTTTATAAGAAATTTATCTTATAAATTTTTCTTATCATGGAAAAATCAATTCATAATTGATTTTATAAAATAAAATAACCCAATATATGGTTCATTTTAATTTCCATAAAAAGAATAAATTTCTATAAATTTCTTTATCATGGTAAATCAATCCATTATTGATTTTATAAAATAAAATAAACCAATCCAAGGTTTATTTTAATTTCCATGAAAATAAATCTCTTTATATAAATTTCTTTATATAAATTTCTTTATCCATAATTTTATAAAACAAACCACGCGCGGTTTATTTTATAATTTGAACCAAATAATTTGGTTCTCCTTCTTATTGTGGCCGGCCAAACCAAAGAGGGTGGGGACCCTCTTTGGCCGGCCAAACCAATGTCATTACCGTACGAATTAATCTCATTTAATTCGTCCAATAAGTCTTCAAAAGACTTAGCCATTTTATGCTTCCGATGCGTCTCTGAAAAATTCAGATTCGACTTATCTCTCTTGATCGAAAAAATCCAATTTTCAACTCATTTTAAATCCCTCAGATTACTCATAGTGCGTGTGACTAAATAGGCTTTCGATTTATGTTGGCCGTCTATAATTCATCAATTATAGACGATCATGAGTGGCTCCTAGTAGTACATCATGATCCCCAATTAATCGAAAGATCAACGGTTGACCTCAGAAATTATTCTGAAACCCTTCAGCAGCTCTAATGAATCGTGCCTCATTCCCTTCATCATCTTATACCCACTTGGTTCAGGACATGGTCTGTTGGGACCGGGTGCATGTTGACAAGGATACGGGTTCGTAAATTTTAAAATATTTACGTGCAGCAGAAGAAGTAGCATAAATAATTTCTCAAATTATTTTTAATCACGTATCTAGCATGCGACCTTATGATGTGTGCACATGATCATAAATTAAAATTTTTCGAAAAAGTAAACTAATTTACTAAGTACCTCGCGTAACTCGAAGTAACGGACGAGATCCAACCGTAGCGTCCCTTGGAAGCTCCGCCTCTATTCGCGTCCACGCCGAGTTCTCTTCGGGATGACTTCGCAAAGCCACGAGTTTTGTGCCGACGAGAACTACTAGATTCTCTAAAGGCACAACTAGGAGATCAAGAGAGAAGAAAGGAAACTAACCACCAAGTAACGGAATCAAAATTCCGGGAAAGGAAAGAAGGAGTCGCGATTCGTTTCTTCTTCTTCGACACCTTCTTGGCGGATGAAGCTCTCGGCCACCCTTGGGATGTGCACCGGCCCTAGGGGAGGAGAGAGAGCCGGCCCTAGAGAGAGAGAGGAGGGGGCCAGCCCTAGACAGAGAGAGAGTTAGAGAGAGAGAGAGAGAGCTACTAATCTCTTGATAACTCAATTGAGGAATTCAAGCCTAGCCTTGGTTCCTTTATATAGTAGCCTCTCCCTTGCCATGTCTCCCCTTTAACGGAATTAACGGAATAAATTTTCATAAGAAATTTATCTTATAAATTTTCTTATTAATTATTCCGTTATGCCAAGTTTTATTATAACTAATTTATAATAAAACAAATACATCTCTCTTTTTAATTATGGAATAAATTTTCATAAAATTTATTATATAAATTTTCTCATCATAGAAAAATCAATTCATAATTGATTTTATAGAATAAAAATAAACCATTTAAAGTTTATTTTAATTTCCATAAAAAGAATAAATTTATTATATAAATTTTTCTTTATCATGGAAAAATCAATTCATAATTGATTTTATAAAATAAATCAATCCATGGTTCATTTTAATTTCCATAAAAAGAATAAATTTATTATATAAATTTTTCATATCATGGAAAAATCAATTCATAATTGATTTTATAAAATAAAAATAAACCATTTAAAGTTTATTTTAATTTCCATGAAAACAAATTTATTTATCCATAATTTATAAAACAAATTGCGCTAGATTTATTTTATTAATTAAACCAAATTAATTGGTTTCTCCCCTTTGTTGTGGCCGGCCAAACCAAAGAGGGTTGGCACCCTCTTTGGCCGGCCAAACCGAGCCGATCCTATCGCGAATTAAACTCATTTAATTTGTCCGATAAGCCTTCAAAAGACTTAGCCATTTTAAGCTTCCGTTGCGCCTCTGATTAACTCAGATTCGACTTATTTCTCTTGATCGAAAAAATCCAATTTTCAACTCATTTTAAATCCCTCGGATTACTCGTAGTGCGTGTGACTAAATAGGCTTTCGATTTATGTTGGCTGTCTATAATCAACTAATTATAGAATGATCATGAGTGGCACCTAGTAGTACATCATGACCCCCAATTAATCGAAAGATCAACGGTTGACCTCAGAAGTAATTCTGAAACCCTTCAGCAGCTCTAATGAATCGTGCCCCATTCCCTTCACCATCTTATACCCACTTGGTTCAGAACATGGTCTGTTTGTGTCAGGCTCCACTAGACTGACTACGTCACACCTAGCCCAAGTAGTGTCTTTCTCGTCCTTTGGATTTCTAATTACTCTCATGTATTTAAGAGACTCATACTCTAAACATGATATGCTCTGGCCAGAGGCTTTGAGTAATAATCTGACGATAGGCTTGGGTATACATCTCCTCGCAAGGAGTGGTAAATCCTTTGTAGGCTGTTCAAACATCTTCGGGCACTTCGGCTTATACCCAATCATCCTGAGTCCACACCTTCTTGGAGATGCTTGCTTAAGATGTTAAAGTATAAGTCTCCATGACCAAGATGACTTGAACACCGCAAGTCAAAGGAACATCGCACTTAAGCTGCAGTAAGAACTTCATTGACATATCTATATGTAGATTACCATATGAAGTTTTACGGCTAGTCACTCCAATGAACTAGTTCCCTTAACTAGCATCCATGTTTATCTCCGGACATCCCAATGTCACCAGCCAGTGAGAATCAGCTGATTAGAGAATAACCCATGCTAGTCTCAACAGAATTGATAGTGTCCGTTTTTATCAATTCATCGACTAGGGATATTTTTCAATACTTCACAATTGCACATTTAGAGATAATCACTAGTTGTGATCCCATCACAAATTCTCTTATGCTGTGAATTGTTTTACGGACATTCAATAGATGAGTTTAAGATCCCAATCAAATACACAAACATGTATACTCAAATAGTGAATTATCATTTATTAAAATAAATGTTTACAATCATAAGGCGATTGCCTTAGGACACATCTCTCATATCACTAACAAACTCCCACTTGGCCTAATGCCAATCGCTACGGTATCCAATACCACAGGCTCTAACATGACCCTCAAACTTGTTTTGAGGCAAGGCCTTAGTTAAAGGATCCGCTAAATTCCTTTCAGTGGGAATTTTCTCAATTTGTATATCATTCCTACTTATAATCTCTCTGATCAGATGATAGCGGCGAAGCACGTGTTTGGATCGCTGATGAGACCTTGGTTCCTTTGCTTGTGCAATAGCTCCATTGTTGTAGCAGTAAACCGGCACTGCTTCATCAATGGTTAGAACCACACCAAGTTCGGAGACAAACTTCTTGATCCAGACTGCTTCCTTCGCTGCTTTCGAAGCTGCGATATATTCTGCTTCCGTGGTAGAATCCGCTACGGTGTCTTGTTTGGAACTCTTCCAACTTATTGCGCCTCCATTCAAAGTAAATACGTATCCAGACTGAGATTTGGAGTCATCCTTATCTGTCTGGAAACTGGCATCTGTATACCCACGTATTACCATATCTCTTCTCCATATATTAGGAACACATCCTTAGTTCTTCTTAAGTACTTAAGGATTGTCTTGACAGCCGCCCAATGATCCATTCCTGGATCCGACTGGTATCTACTTGTGACGCTCAGAGCATACGATACATCGGGCCTAGTACATAACATAGCATACATGATAGATCCTATCGCGGATGCATAAGGAATCTTATTCATGCAAACCCTCTCGTCTTCTGTGCGCGGACACATAGACTTTGAAAGGTTGATCCCATGCTTGATGGGAAGGTAACCTTTCTTGGATTCCGACATGCTAAACCTTTTTAGCACTCGGTCTATATATGTAGACTGTGAAAGACCAAGCAACCGTTTTGATCTATCTCTATAGATTCTAATCCCAAGGATATAGGTTGCTTCTCCCAGGTCTTTCATAGAGAAAGTTTTGGACAACCAAATTTTAACTGTCTGTAAGACTGATATATCGTTTCCTATAAGTAATATGTCATCGACATATAATACTAGGAATACAACTGCACTCCCACTAACCTTCTTGTACACACAAGGTTCGTCAGGATTTTGTGAGAAATCAAACTCTTTGATTGTCTCATCAAAACGGATGTTCCAGCTCCTGGATGCTTGCTTCAGTCCATATATGGATCATCGAAGCTTGCATACTTTGGTTTTATCAACCGATGTGAAACCTTCAGGTTGTATCATGTATACATCCTCAAGCAGGTTTCCATTAAGGAAAGCTGTTTTCACATCCATTTGCCATATCTCATAATCATAATGAGCTGCTATGGCTAGGAGCATCCGAATGGATTTAAGCATAGCTACTGGCGAATAGGTTTCGTCATAATCAATTCCTTGTTTCTGACGATATCCTTTTGCCACTAGTTTAGCCTTAAAGGTAACAACATTACCTTCCATGTCGGTTTTCTTCTTGAAAACCCACTTGCACCCTATGGGCTTAATCCCTTCAGGTGGGTCAACCAAGTCCCATACTTGATTATCGTACATGGAATCCATTTCCGACTTCATAGCTTCAAGCCATTTGTCCCTTTCTGAATTTTTCAGAACATCTTCATAACTGATAGGTTCGTCATCGCTTATGAGTAACACGTCGTTCGATTCACTTATGAGAAATCCGTATCTCTCTGGAATATTGCGTGTCCTATCAGACCTACGAAGAGGTGGTGTTGTTTTAGGTTCGACTGATAGCTCATCATTATGAGTTATTGGTTGTGGGTCTAGACTAGGTGTCTCTGTAATGTCTATTGGAGTTTCTTGAACTTCATCAAGTTCAATGCCACTCCCACTATTTTCTTGTAAAAGAAATTCTTTTTCCAGAAATACAGCATGCCTTGAAACAAACACCTTTTGTTCCAAGGGATGATAGAATTGGTAACCCTTCGTTTCCTTGGGGTATCCAATAAATAGACATTTATTAGACTTAGCATCCAATTTGTCTGATACAGTCCACTTCACATAAGCAGGACAACCCCATGTCTTAAGGTTAGTTAAGTGAGGTTTCTTACTATTCCATGTCTCATATGGAGTAGTAGAGACTACCTTGGTCGGGACTCTGTTTAGCAAGTAAACAGCTGTCTTAAGTGCATAACCCCAAAAGGATTTTGGAAGAGTTGCATGATTCATCATTGACCTAACCATGTCCATCAAGGTTCGGTTGCGCCTCTCAGATACACCATTATGCTGTGGTGTATACGGCGGAGTGCATTGGGACAATATCCCATTGTCCCTTAGATAATCTTGAAACTCTTGACTTAAGTATTCACCACCCCGATCGGATCGAAGTATCTTAATACTTTTGCCAAGCAGTTTCTCTACTTCATTTCTGAACTCTTTGAATTTCTCAAAGGCTTCAGATTTGTGTTTCATCAAGAACACATACCCGAATCGTGAGTGATTATCGATAAAGGTGATGAAGTAGCTATAGCCTCCTTGTGCAAGAGTTGACATTGGTCCACATACATCAGTATGTATTAGACCAAACAATTCTCCCACTGGATTACCTTTTCCGAAAAAGGGTAATTTGGTCATCTTGCCTTTTAAGCATGATTCGCATGTATCAAATGAATCGGGTTCAAATGATTCCAAAATTCCACATCGGTGTAATTTGGTCATGCGTTTCTTACTTATATGGCCAAGACGACAATGCCACGTGTAGGAGTCTATTCGATTGTCTATTCTAGCACGTTTGTTGCTAACTTCGATATTGAAAACGTCATCGGATAAATCTAACATGTAGATACCATTGCACAAAGTTCCATTCCCATAAAGAACGTCATTTATAGTTATGTAACAACAATTGTTACTAAAAGTTAAATGATAACTCTTTTCATTCAAACATGAAATAGATACAATGTTCTTTATTAACGAAGGAACAAAATAACAATTATCCAATTCTAAGACACGTCCAGTCGGGAGCTTTAGCAAATATGTTCCGATGGCAATAGCAGCAATCTTTGCTCCATTTCCAACTCGCAAATTCGCTTCTCCCTTGACGAGTCTTCTTCTATTCCTTAACCCCTGTATGTCATTACATATATGTGAGCTACACCCAGTATCAAGTACCCATGTGTTTGAGGGAGTGACATTCAATAACGAAGATACTTGAAGAGGATGGGGTATCGGATGCCTTCTCTTTCAAGGACTCAAGATAAACTTTGTAGTTTCTTCGCCAGTGACCCTCCTTGCCACAATGATGGCAAGTTCCCTTTGGTTTCTTTTCAGTCTTTTTGACCTTTTTCTTCTTTCCCTTATTCTGTTCTTTGGCCTTCCTCTTAGAACCTTTCTTCGAGGAACCAACTAACAGTACCGTCTTTTGATCCTGCTTCACAGAAGGCTCTACAGTCTTCAGCAGGTTAAGCAACTCAGGAAACTGGTCTGGAGTTGCATTTTCAGGAGGACGGTTGGGAAGTTGTTCTTCAAGGACATAAGCAAGCTTCTCTCCCTCGAGGACTATCCTCAGGTTTCGAAGCCAGTCCATGAAGTTTGGCCCAGTTAGTTTATTGGTGTCCAAAATGGAACGCAAATTCAGAGAAGACATGATCGAGTGATTATCCTAGAAATACAAATTGAGCTTATGTGAGAAGAATGATTAAAGAATGTATCAACATACATTAATAAAATCCTATTTATTTTTCAAATTGAATAACCCTTTTTATCAATTCGGGAGATCGTAGGAACATCTCCAAATAGGTTGATATCCAACCATAGGTAAGAACAACCATGGATGTGGCCATCAAGTTATTCTTAGCTATGAAGGTAGGTAATTATACCGATTACATATCACATATATGTAATTATCACATTATGCTATCAACTAATTGAATGTTTGTATAAAACATTGGGTTGTTAACTCATTAACAAGTATGCAACATTATACATAGCACCCAACTGCACCTCTCTTTACATCGACCTTGGCAGTGGCACAACAAATCGATGCTCCAAGCTTAAGGCTGACCCATTAATCAAGAAATAGTTTTAATATGGTTGGAGTTCATTCAACCGTTTAGTCAGGCTTGGATGTGTCCAACAGCCAAAACTAAGGATTGACCTCTGACTCCAACTATATTATTCATAAACTAATTCCATGGTTTGAACATGTTGAGGTTCAAGCCGGGCATGGATGTGTCCATCAACCCAAACGAGAAACAAAACTCCGATTCTAACCATATTAATGGAAGGTGTTGGCCTTAATATTTTGTAAGGGGTTTTGGGTCTCATCCTTTCTTTTCTAAGCACATTCATGACATATAATCATGTCATGACTAACGATTTCCTTAATAAAGTATGTATGTGACTTAATTTATCAAGTCTCATTAATTGAATTAGGAACCGGATTTCCTAATTCTAATTTCATACTTTATTTAAGGAATTGTTTTGGGAAACAATTTCCTAAATTGTCATAATCAATTTCGGAAATAATATGTTTAAGACTTTGATTTC
>JAGFNQ010002804.1:178162-211017 GCA_024364735.1 Boesenbergia rotunda
TTGCGAAATTTCATGAGGATTTCCAAACTTATGAAATTCCTAAATCTAAAATTTATTATAATTGAAAGTTTCCATAATTGAAAATTTTTCCAAAATTGAGATCATGACAAAGTTTTCCAAAAAAATTATATGATTATGTCGAACACTAACCGGCTCTGATACCACTGTTGGGACCGGGTGCATGTTGACAAGGATACGGGTTCGTAAATTTTAAATTTTTACGTGCAGCGGAAGAATTAGCATAAAATAATTTCTCAAATTATTTTAACCACGTATCTAGCATGCAACCTTATGATGTGTGGACATGATCATAAATTAAAACTTTGCGGAAAAGTAAACTAATTTACTAAGTACCTCGCGTAACTCGAAATAAGGGACGAGATCCAACCGTAGCGTCCCTTGGAAGCTCCGCCTCTATTCGCGTCCACGCCGAGTTCTCTTCGGGATGACTTCGCAAAGTCACGAGTTTTGTGCCGACGAGAACTACTAGATTCTCTAAAGGCACAACTAGAAGATCAAGAGAGAAGAAAGGAAACTAAACCAAGTAACGGAATCAAATTCCGGGAAGAGAGAGTTGTGATCCGCTTCTTCTTCTTCTTCTTTGGCTCCTCCTTGGTTGATGTTGCTCACGCCAACCCTAGAAGTGGAGGATGGCGCCGGCCCTAGGGGAGCAAGGGGCCCGGCCCTAATATGAACAAGGGGCGCCGGCCCTAAGGGGAAGAGAAAGGGAGAGAATAAGAGAGAGAGGGAGAGAATTAATCTCTTGATTACTCAATTAATTGGAATTCAAGGCTAGCCTTTGGTTCCTTTATATAGTAGCCTCTCCCTTGCCAAGTCTCCCTCTTAACGGAATTTTCATAAGAAATTTATCCTATAAATTCTCTTATGAATTATTCTCGTTTAAGCCAAGTTTTATTATAACTAACTTTATAATAAAACAAATACTTCTCTCTTTTAATTATGGAATAAAATTTTATAAAATTTTCTTTCATGGATAAATCAATTCATAATTGATTTTATAAATTAAAATTAAACCAATTCATGGTTCATTTTAATTTCCATAAAAAGAATAAATTTCTACAAATTTCTTTATAAATCTCTTAATATAAATTTCTTTATATCAATTTATTTATCCATAATTTTATAAAACAAATCGCGCTAGATTTATTTTATTAATTAAACCAAATAAATTGGTTTCTCCCCTTTGTATTGGCCGGCCAAACCAAGAGGGTGGACACCCTCTTTGGCCGGCCAAACCGAGCCGAACCCATCGCGAATTAAACTCATTTAATTCGCCCAATAAGCCTTCAAAAGACTTAGCCATTTTTAGCTTCCATTGCGCCTCTGATAAATTCAGATTCGACTTATTTCTCTTGATCGGAAAATCCAATTTTCAACTCGTTTTAAATCCCTCGGATTACTCGTAGTGCGTGTGACTAAATAGGCTTTCGATTTATGTTGGCCGTCTATAATCAACCAATTATAGAACGATCATGAGTGGCACCTAGTAGTACATCATGACCCCCAATTAATCGAAAGATCAACGGTTGACCTCAGAAATATTTCTGAAACCCTTCAGCAGCTCCAATGAATCGTGCTCCATTCCCTTCACCACCTTATACCCACTTGGTTCAGGACATGGTCTGTTTGTGTCAGTCCCCACTAGGCTGACTACGTCACACCTAGCCCAAGTAGTGTCTTTCTCGTCCTTTGGATTTCTAATTACTCTCATGTATTTAAGAGACTCATACTCTAAACATGATATGCTCTGGCCAGAGGCTTTGAGTAACAATCCGACGATAGGCCTGGGTATACATCTCCTCGCAAGGAGTGGTGAATCCTTTGTAGGCTGTTCAAACATCTTCGGGCACTTCGGCTTATACCCAATCATCCTGGGTCCACACCTCCTTGGAGATGCTTGCTTAAGATGTTAAAGTATAAGTCTCCATGACCAAGATGACTTGAACACCGCAAGTCAAAGGAACATCGCACTTAAGCTGCAGTAAGAACTTCATTGACATATCTATATGTAGATTACCATATGAAGTTTTACGGCTAGTCACTCCAATGAACTAGTTCCCTTAACTAGCATCCATGTTTATCTCCGGACATCCCAATGTCACCAGCCAGTGAGAATCAGCTGATTAGAGAATAACCCATGCTAGTCTCAACAGAATTGATAGTGTCCATTTTTATCGATTCATTTGACTAGGGATATTTTCAATACTTCACAATTGCACATTTAGAGATAATCACTAGTTGTGATCCCATCACAAATTCTCTTATGCTGTGAATTGTATTGCGGACATTCAGTAGATGAGTTTAAGATCCCAATCAAATACACAAACATGTATACTCAAATAGTGAATTATCATTTATTAAAATAAATATTTACAATCATAAGGCGATTGCCTTAGGACACTTCTCTCATATCACTAACAGTACATGCTCTGAATCCCGATATAATAACATGCACATGTACTTAATAGTTGTTTCTTTGATTTACCAATGCGCGAGATTCATTATGCTAAATCGATAGGCCTGGTAAGTAGGAAAATAATATTATTTACATGGTGTGTCGTTCATTATAGACAGAATCCGTGTTCTAGTGAGTCGAGATGATGATACCCCTTTGATGAGCTCATAAGGTTCATCATGTTAAATCTTGCAAGTGGACTATGATCCAACATGATGATAAGGATGAGTGGTACTAGTCAAGGAGTTAGAGGTTAATTAATTAAAATTGTCAGTAATTTAAATTAATCAACGGACATTCGGTATCTTAAACACGAGGAGATGGATGTACTCATAATAGGTGGACCCCATATGTAAATATAGGGATTGGTGAGGTGATTCAATGAAGGGCCTTTAGTGGAATGACTCTTCATTAATGGATCGGGTCTGGATCCATTAGCAGGCCAAGACCCAACTTCTCCTTATGGTCCCTATTGTAGCCCTATAAATACCCCATAAGCGTCATGAAATCAAGGCTAATGAATTATGGAAAACTCCTAAGCTCTTCTCCCTCTCTCCCTCTCTCTCTCTCCTTTGGTTGCGGCAAAAGAAGGATGGTTTCTTCTTCCTTGTCCGGCGGCAACCAAGCTAGGGGAAGCCTCTTCTTCTTCACCTTCCATCAGTTGGCGTTCAAGGAGTTCACGGTTGGTGAAGGGAGAATCCTCTCATCACCTTGTGGGTGTGCACGAGGTGGAGGAGGAAGGAGTGAGGCGCCGGTGGTATTGGAGTTGAAGGTGGGTGGTTGGAAGGAATACAAGGAGAGGATGCTTACTGCTCTTCTTCCTTCCTAGTCCACCTTCTCTTCCTCTCCACCAGAGGCGGTGATTGGCGCCGGAATTTGCTGAGAGGAGGATCTGTGGGCCGACGGCATACCTTGGAGGTGGGCGGCGCCGACGCAAGCAAAGAAGGAAGAAGTAGGGTTTGTGGCTGTGATTCTGGGAAGAAGAAGTGCTCTTCTTCATCTTCTTCATCTTCCCTACATCACTCGGTGGTCGAAGCAAGCAAGGAGGAGGTCTCTTCCTCCATTAGTGGCTGGCGGCATCACCCCTTGAGCTTAGGGTTTTGGTGTTTGGAAGAAGAGGAAAGAAGGTGAAGGTCTGGAAGCCTTGGTGACTCCGAGTCTTGGTAGATCGTCGCCCACACGACATCCAAAAGGGGAGGGTCATATGGTAGAAGACTGCAAGGTAAAAGAAGAGGTGTATCTCTCTTTGGCTCTTTCTTTTATTCTATCATTTTATGTGATATTTAATTAATTATCATGGAACTTTAGTACTTGTCTTGGAGGTCTAGGGTTCGAATCTGGGGAAGGCAAAAACCCACTGCCAGGGGTGGGAAGGTCTGTAGGGCACGGCCTAGAGAGCCGCCTGAATGGGGTTAGAGAGGCGTGTCGCTACAATAAAAAGGCGCCTTTTTATTGTAACGACCCGGCCCGTTGACCCGACCCCTCGGCCCCTTGGGCGGCCAAATTCCATTTTTGGCGGCCCAACAACCTGGTCCCTTTTGGTCGTCGACCGTCGACCGTCGTTACTCACAAGAACTTCCCACCCCTGTCCAATGGATTTTTGCCTTAGAAATAACAGTATACAGTCTTCGAAACAGAATAACATATAGGCATGTGTAAAACTATATGACAGTGCAATAATAAACTATATATGTATGTCAACCAAATGCAACAATCATAGCTCAATACAAATGCAGCAAACATAAGAAAATGCAAGATGCAATAGATGCATATAATGCAATACATGAGTCACCCCTGACGCCAGTCATGCCGCCATCATATCACATCTAAGAGGCCAAGTGGGTAGAATTATAACAACTGTACGCACTCCAACAACTACCACTATTATAAATGGTTGAGTGGATAAATGTTGGAGAGCCAACAACTCTAAAACCCCAGAAAAAAGGGGGAGCCACTAATAGCTCTGCTATCGCTTAAAAGCAACGGTGAGGGTGTCAACTGATTGTCTACAACTCCAATATCCAATACCCATGAGTGGTCGAGTGTGACACAACATGATAACTGCTCACACTATAGCAACTACCACTACCCCTGAGTGGTTGAGTGGGCAAAAAACTAAATGATTGACGACGATCTTAACCATAAGGAAGCCTATGATCGCCAGCATGCAACTATGCAAATATGATGCATGTTACTAATATGCACAATCAACCAAGTCACAACTATGCAACGATATGAAAAATAAATACCAGAATCAATAAACATACAACTAATCTACTGGGTATGGTGTATCTAATGTCAACCAAACTCTAGTTGTGTTTAATGATTATGCCTAAGTACTCACATACATGCAATACATTACAAATCAGAAAAATCACAGGTAAGACTGTATGGACCTAAATTTGAGTAACTCAAAGATCAAGTAAAGAAAGTATCAAATAATGATATCAAAAGATAAAGATAAGGTAAAGCATTCCTACTTGGAAACAAAATAAGTCATGTATTTATGTTCAATAAACTACAGAATACAAAGGAGAAATACATGTCTTGTAATGTCGTCTACGTATCGGAGAGAATCTCCTCACGATCAACCGTATATATCTAAAGTCAAAGTTCTATATCAAGACCAATGTTTAGCTACTTATTCGATTAATAAAATAGCTAGTCTAACTACTAAACATAATTAGGATCTAACCCTAATTCAAGATCTGTTTAAATAAATAAATCCCAAATTAAAGATTGATGCCTACATACCCAATAGTAAAACTACAACAACCCTAATACGCAGGGTAGCTCACGGTAACGTAAAGATAAACCAAAACAGAGCATTAACAGAATCAACCCACAAACAAATCAATTTGAAACTCACCACAGAACTACCCATATCTTAACTCACGGCAAGTCATAGTACAGGACCCAACCAACGAGAACCAAAACCAATCCACCAACACACTACCCCAATTCCATCAAGCTACTGATCCACGCTCCAAACAAGACTAAATCATGAACATAATATAATTAAACTAACTCACAATAGTAGGACAGTCAGATCAGCCATCGATGGCCAAACTCCATAATAAACCCATACAAATCCATCTAAGATCAGGAAGGATCAAACCCAAAAACTGATTCATAACATTAACTACTACAATTTCACAAACAAAAATCACAAATAGATCCCATAGCCAAAAATCCAAGAATCAAATAGTTCACACATCTAAGCACTAACTTAATAACCATCCTTATCTAATGTAATTCTCAACAAGCACTAACTTAATTCACATACTTATCGATGTTTGTACCAATAATTGCTCCTAGACTTCCTAACCACTAGGAATGATTATTTTGGGTTCATTCATCCCACACATATGTATCAAAAATTCAATATTGAATATCCTATTATACCCATATGTTGATATCTACACCAATAGCAACAAATAAACAACATTCAACTTTGAATTTTCTACCACTTGTTAATAAAGATCATTTATTAACAAATGATATCACTAGTTGAGATAACATGATACACCACATGCAATCAATTTTCTTTAAATAAAAATTCAACCTCGAATTATTACTCCTTAATCTTCAAATGTATAAACTTGACAATACCCACATTGGTATGGTGCATGGTAAAACTGTTGGGATCTCCCGGCAACATAAACACAAAACGCAGCAAAAACAAGATCCCTCGAGCAATCCAAGCGAAAGAAAAACTTGTATAAAGTTCATTTATCTAATAGATCTATCTAAAGTGTATACCTTTGGAGCATGCTCTTACGTTTATCCCGCTTGTCCAAGTGCCGCCGGATCTCTTGAACGTTTAAACGTCCGTGCCTCTATGCGTATCCACACGGACACGATCTCTCAACTTTGGGAAGAACTACCTTAGTTGTGCTAGCAACTTGAGGTAGTTCACAAGACAACCAAGAACCCAAAAGGGTTTCGGCCAAGAGGGAGAAGAGGAAAAAGAGAGGTAGGGAAGAAGGGAAAGCTATCTATTCACAATGACTAGACCCTCTTTATACTCATCCCATGAATATGAAGAGACTTTTGTCTCTTTGGCTTCCCTTCATTAAAGCCAATAAAGAGCACATCTTTTCATGTGACTCTTCATCTTCTCTTCATTCAATGAAGAGAGACCTTTCTTTTTTCTTCATTAAACACTTTAATGAATTTCTCCCGCAATTCTGACCAGGGCCTCTCGGGCTCCAGACCAGGTCTCCCGAATAAGTCTGCCGAGCAAGTCCCCGAGTTCCCGACCAAGTCTGTCGAGCTAATCTCTCGAGCTCCCAACCAAGTCTGCCGATGTAACACCCCAATTTTCCCCATACGTAATGTTATGAATTCATGAAACATTATTATGAAATGTCATGATGGGCCTGGCTTAATGGGCTTTGATGTGGATTAGTGCAAAATGTGATGAAAAGAAAGTGTAGAAAGGAGGAAGCAAGGATCGAACCTTGAACCTCCTAGTTACACTAACCATGTCTTAGCCAATGCACCAAGAGTGTTTCGTGTTGAGAGAATAAGAAACATGCTAGTTAAAGCTGGGGAAGTGAAAAGACATGTCCCTTCATGAGAATAGTATAAATAAGAGAGGGAGAAAGAACTCCCATTCTTCTTCTTCCCCACTCTCCCCACCGAAAACCTAGAAGCCTTCTCCCTTTTCATTTTTCGAAAATACACCCTAGGGTTCTAACCCTAGGGAATTGGAAGGAAGAAGACCCCATCCAAGGATCTTGCCCTCTACTAGGGCCAAGGGTTCTAGAGAAGTTCTAGCAAAGGGAACTCTCACCCCTCCTTCAACCAAGGGTACCCTAAGGATTTAGAGAAGGTGAATTTCAAGCGAAAGGATGTAAGTATCCCCTCGCCTGCAGTGTAATTGTTGTTGTATGATTCCTTCTCCTTCCTTGTTTTCGAAAAAGGGAGTATCCCTTGTGCAAGTTTCGGCCACCCCCAAGAGGGAGGCCTTGGCTACTCCTTGATGCATGAGGAGACCCCTTGGGACTTAGGGTATATATATATATGTTGTTTTCCCTTCATGTTGGGATGAACAAAACCCTAGGGTTAGTGAGGGATTGAATTACTCTAGGATGTATCCTATGCTTAGTGTATTGCATGATAGTGTATACATGGTGTTTGTGTAAATGTTTGTGTGAATGTTTGATTGCAAAAATCCTAATTTTCCCTACCCTGCACCATTCGGCCAAAGCATGAAGAACTAGGGTTTAGGATTGCATGATTATTCTATGATGTATTCTATGCTTAATATGTTGCATGATATGTATGTAAGGTGTTTGTGTAAATGTTTGTGTGAATGTTCGATTTCAAAAACCCTAATTTCCCCTACCCTACACCATTCGGCCAACATGAAGATGTTAGGGTTTGTGAAGGTTAAACTACCCTATGAGATAGGCTTATGTTTAGTAAAATGATATGTATATGCATGTGATGTTTAAATGGAATGCTTGATTGGAAAACTTAACTTTCCCTAGCATGTAATATTCGGCCAAGGCATGAACATTAGGGTTGTGAAGGTTGATTACCCCATGATGTATGCTATGCTTAGTATGATACATGATGTATATATATGTGATGCTTGTATGGGATGTTTGATGTCAAAAACCTAACCTACCCCTACCCTATGACTTTCGGCCAAACCCTAGTTTTAGGGTTGGGAAGAATTTAATTAACCCATGAAGCATGCTACCACTTCCTATGATATGAATATGATTTATGTGACCAATCTTGTCATATATAAAGTATGTTTAAGTGGTTGAAATATGATGTATGTATGAGCATGTCTTATAGCCCATGGGGCACCCTTATGAATTGCATGTGATGTGTATGTTAAAATGCTTGAAAGGATACTCCACTAAGTATGTGATCAAGAGCACCCCTTATGTTGTGTGGTGTGTCCCTATGGGATCATGAGCACCCTTGAAGAGTGGTGTGTCCTTTGAGAGTGGATTTGGAGTACTCCTTAGCATATATGTAAAAGCATGATAAGTATTTTACTTTGAAAGTTGTGTACCGACTCGGAAGGGGGTCGTTAAACAAATCCGGGGTACATGTTAACTGAAGGTCATGGCTCCGGTAGGACGGAAGGGTCCTGCTCTAATAGGTTGGTGGCTCGCTACCCCAATTCATTAGGGAACGCGCTTGATGTGGTACACAACTGGGCCCCTATATGATGTTGAAGTATTTTTAAGTAATACCTTTATGGAATTGTTTTGAAAATATTTATTATATGTGAAGGGTATGCTTAAGATACTTTATACTGCTTGCTTAGAAACTTTGATGTTTAGTATGCTATGATAAACTCATGCTTATGATTCATTATGTGTACATATTGTATTCTTCTGTATGGATTTTGCGAGTAGGACATGATCCTTACTAAGTATTTGTGCTTACTAGTTTATGTGTTATCTTATGCTGCAGATAAGAGTAAGGGACACTTAAACTAAAGGAAGAGGCAGGAGGGCTGAAGATGTGTGGGGTGGTGGCTCGGGAAAGAAAGATTCTTATATCTACTTTACTATGCTTATGTTCCCTTTATAATGAATGTTAGTGATTAGGGATGGTACTCTTGAATGTTAGTGATTACACTTGGATTACTCTTATACTTGATTATGTTTGATTATGTTGTGAGTTGAACTACTTGTGAACCTATCATGTTATAGGATAACTCTTGATTAAGGTATTTCACATGATGTTCTAGACTTCCTTTAGACTCAATCTTATGAACTGTTATTATGCATGGAAACCTATGACTATGCTTCTAAATGAGATTCTAGGATGTGAATTCATGATGCCTTGCAATGGAATGTATAACCTCACTATCATGATTTATGTGTTACTGAACTTGCTATGCACCTACGATGTTCTAATCATTAAAGCATAATATCTGATTGGCATTCACTGACTAGTATGTTTAGCACTTGTAAATATCACTTGATAGTTTTTAAACAAGCATGCTCAGTACTTAGTCCTTGCACTTTTGTTTTTTTTATTTTATGTAAAATTATATGATTGATTGTACGTAACCCCGCCCCGAGAGTAGATATAAGGGCGGGCGTTACAAGTTGGTATCAGAGTAGGTTTCCCCTCCACTACACACACATCAAGCTTCATCCTGCCGCTTCCAAGTAAGAGATCCTAACCTCGCTTTACTTTATTTCATGTACAGTAATGATTATATGGAGCTGATTTATACTTGCATAACAAGTGAAAGTATTATTAATCCTTATGTTAGTTTATTTATCACCTGTATGATAGATAATGGCAAGTAATTGTAAGATATGTGAACATGAACAATACTTTCTCTTATATATATATATATATATATATAATATATATATATTAATATATATATATATATATATATAATATATATATATATATATATATATATATATATATATATATATATATATATATATATATATATATATAATTAATAATTTAGAATTTGGGGTAGGAGGGTGGTTACATATTTTAATCACTAGGGTAAACTAAACCGATTGTGTGTGTGTTTTTCCTCTGTATATATTTGCGAATTGAAAAGGAAATGGTTTTGTACTGGCTTGGTCGGTTTAGTACTAACTATGTCATTTTCATTTCAATTCCAGATGTTGCATGAGAACTACACTGAGAGGTGCCGCGAGCTGATGGAGCGGATAGAGGCAGTTGAGTACTGTCCGACCCGGGGAATTCAAGGCAACATGGGGTTTTTGGATCGACTATTCTGGAAACTAGAGCAGGAAGGGTTTCCAGTCATGGATGATCATAGGATCGGAGCTTTGCTTCGTTCATTGCCCAATCGGGCGAGAGAGGTTGCGCATCAGATCTGGGGGCAGCACGGATGCTGTATCTCATATACGGAATTATGTAAGCAGCTTCTCCGCCATGAGTTCCTGGAAGATCTGGGGGGCTCGGAGGAGGATCCCGAGCCGTTCGAGGAGAACCCCGAGATGTACGAGGAGGACCCCGAGCCATTCAAGGAGGATCCCGAGCCCTTCGAGGAGGATCCCGAGATGCTCGAGATGTTTGAGGAAGGCCCCGGGATGTTCGAGGAGGACCTTGAAGTGGTCGAGGAGATTCTCGAGATTGAAGAAGAAGACCCGATGGAAACGGTAGAGGATCCTGAGGCGGGCCAAGGGGAGATGAGCGAGGGGGTGGTAGTCATCGCTATGATGTTCTTTATTTTGGGCATAACGGCAGCCCATCTCGCTCACTGAGTTGGACTAGTTTTGTATGTAGACTTATAAGACGGGATAAAATAAATTTTGGTGATATAATAAATAAGATCTCATTTACCCAATATTAATCATGCGACAAATAAGGACGAATATTTCGGAAGTCATTTATGACACTATCACCGACACTGTTCGAGGATATATTAGACAAACAAAACAGTGATTCTAGCCTTCAGAAAATTAAACAAGAAATCCTAGAAGGAAAGAAGGCGATATGGGTTTCGATATGTACAGCAACGCATCCAAACTGGGACTCGGAGCTGTGCTTATGCAAAATGGGAGGGTAATTGCCTATGCCTCTAGGCAGCTGAAGGAACATGAAAGAAACTACCCTACCCATGACTTAGAGTTAGCAGCGGTGGTCTTTGCGCTGAAAATATGGAGGCACTATCTATATGGAACTCAGTGTAAAGTTTATACAGATCACCAGAGTCTGCGATATTTCTTCACCCAGAAAGATCTGAATATGAGACAGCGCAGATGGCTCGAATTGGTCAAGGATTATGATTGTGAGATCCTGTACCATCCGAGAAAAAAGCCAACAAGGTAGCCGATGCTCTCAGTAGAAAATCATGTGCTGCTTTGATGTCTTTATCAGCTTTGTCACAACCCTTAGGGGAAGAAATTATGAATTACGGGATTTAAATCATATCAGGACAGCTGTCCACCCTGATGATTGCGCCGACATTATTCGACGATATTCTGGAAAAGCAGAATCACGATCCGAGTCTTCAGAGAATCAAGCAAGAGGTTCTCAAAGGCAAGGACAATGGATTTCGGATTTCGGACAACGGAGTTTTATATCTTCGGGATCGATTCTGTGTTCCCAACGAGTCTGACTTACGGACAAGAATCCTCGAGGAAGCTCACGGAACGCCTTATGCGATGCATCCTGGGTCTACCAAGATGTATCAAGATCTGAAGAGCAAGTTTTGGTGGTCCGGTATGAAGCGAGATGTAGCCCACTATATCAGTATGTGTTTGACCTGCCAGAGGGTCAAAGCAGAACACCAGAGGCCTGGAGGAGGTCTGCAACCTCTGCCGATCCCCGAGTGGAAATGGGAGGACATCTCTATGGATTTCATCTCTGGGCTGCCTAGAACAACGAACGGATATGACGGTATATGGGTTATCGTGGACAGGCTAACCAAGTCTGCCCATTTTCTGGCTATCAGGATGACCTACTCAGTGGAGCAGCTGGCTCAACTGTACGTCAAAGAAATTATCCGACTGCACGGGGTTCCCAAGACCATTATCTCTGATAGGGATGGTCGATTTACTTCAGATTTTTGGGGACACGTGCAGAAGTCTCTTGGCACGAAGCCGAAATTCAGTACGGCCTTTCACCCCCAGACTGACGGGCAGACTGAAAGGGTGAATCAGATATTAGAGGACATGTTACGAGCTTGTGCCTTGGACTTTAAGGGAAGCTGGTGTCGATACCTGAGCCTGGCAGTGTTTGCTTATAACAACAGTTATCAGGCTACTATCGGGATGGCATCGTACGAAGCACTATACGGAAGGAAATGCAGATCTCCTATATGCTGGCTTGAGAGTGGTGAAAAGAAGGAGATGGGACTCTAGACTGATATTATAGATGAAACCACTCAGGCTATAAAGAATATCCGCCAGAGGATAGAGACTGCTCAGAGTTGGCAGAAAAGCTACGCTGATAAGCGACGTAGACCACTAGAGTTTGATGTTGGGGATTCAGTATTCCTTAAAGTGGCCCCTATGAAAGGGGTGATGAGATTCGGGAAGAGAGGGAAGCTGAGTCCGCGATATGTGGGACCGTACCAGATCATGAGACGGGTAGGCAAAGTGGCCTACGAACTGGGGCTACCGCCAGAAATGTCGGCTATCCACAATGTCTTCCATGTATCAATGATCAGGAAATGTACCTCTGATGTGAATCAAATGATAGAACCCCAACCAGTACAAGACCAAGAGAACCTAAGTTCCGAACGCCGACCTAGTCAGATCCTAGATCGGGAAGTCAAAAAGCTAAGGAACAAGGAAGTGCCCTTAGTAAAGGTTCTGTGGCGGAACGAGCAATTCGAAGAAGCCACCTGGGAACGAGAGGAGGCAATGCGATTAAAGTATCGAGAACTGTTTTAAGTTCGGGACGAACTTTTTATAAGGTATGGGGGATTGTAACACCCCAATTTTTCCCCATACGTAATGTTATGAATTCATGAAACATTATTATGAATTACTCTAGGATGTATCCTATGCTTAGTGTATTGCATGATAGTGTATACATGGTGTTTGTGTAAATGTTTGTGTGAATGTTTGATTGCAAAAATCCTAATTTTCCCTACCCTGCACCATTCGGCCAAAGCATGAAGAACTAGGGTTTAGGATTGCATGATTATCCTATGATGTATTCTATGCTTAATATGTTGCATGATATGTATGTAAGGTGTTTGTGTAAATGTTTGTGTGAATGTTCGATTTCAAAAACCCTAATTTCCCCTACCCTACACCATTCGGCCAACATGAAGATGTTAGGGTTTGTGAAGGTTAAACTACCCTATGAGATAGGCTTATGTTTAGTAAGATGATATGTATATGCATGTGATGTTTAAATGGAATGCTTGATTGGAAAACTTAACTTTCCCTAGCATGTAATATTCGGCCAAGGCATGAACATTAGGGTTGTGAAGGTTGATTACCCCATGATGTATACTATGCTTAGTATGATACATGATGTATATATATGTGATGCTTGTATGGGATGTTTGATGTCAAAAACCTAACCTACCCCTACCCTATGACTTTCGGCCAAACCCTAGTTTTAGGGTTGGGAAGAATTTAATTAACCCATGAAGCATGCTACCACTTCCTATGATATGAATATGATTTATGTGACCAATCTTGTCATATATAAAGTATGTTTAAGTGGTTGAAATATGATGTATGTATGAGCATGTCTTATAGCCCATGGGGCACCCTTATGAATTGCATGTGATGTGTATGTTAAAATGCTTGAAAGGATACTCCACTAAGTATGTGATCAAGAGCACCCCTTATGTTGTGTGGTGTGTCCCTATGGGATCATGAGCACCCTTGAAGAGTGGTGTGTCCTTTGAGAGTGGATTTGGAGTACTCCTTAGCATATATGTAAAAGCATGATAAGTATTTTACTTTGAAAGTTGTGTACCCGACTCGGAAGGGGGTCGTTAAACAAATCCGGGGTACATGTTAACTGAAGGTCATGGCTCCGGTAGGACGGAAGGGTCCTGCTCTAATAGGTTGGTGGCTCGCTACCCCAATTCATTAGGGAACGCGCTTGATGTGGTACACAACTGGGCCCCTATATGATGTTGAAGTATTTTTAAGTAATACCTTTATGGAATTGTTTTGAAAATATTTATTATATGTGAAGGGTATGCTTAAGATACTTTATACTGCTTGCTTAGAAACTTTGATGTTTAGTATGCTATGATAAACTCATGCTTATGATTCATTATGTGTACATATTGTATTCTTCTGTATGGATTTTGCGAGTAGGACATGATCCTTACTAAGCATTTGTGCTTACTAGTTTATGTGTTGTCTTATGCTGCAGATAAGAGTAAGGGACACTTAAACTAAAGGAAGAGGCAGGAGGGCTAAAGATGTGTGGGGTGGTGGCTCGGGAAAGAAAGATTCTTATATCTACTTTACTATGCTTATGTTCCCTTTATAATGAATGTTAGTGATTAGGGATGGTACTCTTGAATGTTAGTGATTACACTTGGATTACTCTTATACTTGATTATGTTTGATTATGTTGTGAGTTGAACTACTTGTGAACCTATCATGTTATAGGTTAACTCTTGATTAAGGTATTTCACATGATGTTCTAGACTTCCTTTAGACTCAATCTTATGAACTGTTATTATGCATGGAAACCTATGACTATGCTTCTAAATGAGATTCTAGGATGTGAATTCATGATGTCTTGCAATGGAATGTATAACCTCACTATCATGATTTATGTGTTACTGAACTTGCTATGCACCTACCATGTTCTAATCATTAAAGCATAATATCTGATTGGCATGCACTGACTAGTATGTTTAGCACTTGTAAATATCACTTGATAGTTTTTAAGCAAGCATGCTCAGTACTTAGTCCTTGCACTTTTGTTTTTTTTTATTTTATGTAAAATTATATGATTGATTGTACGTAACCCCGCCCCGAGAGTAGATATAAGGGTGGGCGTTACAACCGAGCTAGTCACTCGAGCTCCCGACTAAGTCTGCCGAGCTCCTGACCTAGTCTCCCGAGTTCCCAACTCGAGCTCCCGATCAGATCTCCCGAAGCATCGTGTCCTTAGTGTATGACCCAATAGGTTCTCGTGATGTTGGCAATGTGTCTAAACCGCTTTAGACACATAAGTAATGAGCGACATCTAGCAATGCATCATTGCTACCCAAGTAACAAGAAAGTCGAGATCCGACTTAACCTCCGTGACTATGATAGTGTATGACCTTATCCTTCTATCCTTGATATCTAGATTAACCAATGAGGCATAGACCGTGTCATCCTCGATCAATCTATGTGTTTCTTGATCCCCGAGTAGACTCACTCAAACAAATGAGCTCAATATCTCACATTGACTCATTTGAGCATGGTCATGCATTTTAGTAGTTCTACTCGATCAAGGGGCTCACAGATATCACTCCCGTCATATGGGAGGGATAGATCACATCTACATCACTCACATCCGTTAGCATAATTCATTACGTACCTAGTGATCGCCTTTATAGTCTACCCTGTTATGGGTGACGTTTGACGATACCAAAGTACATAACTCCTTATGTAGGGAACCGTAGTGACTTCAGGTCTAAGGACTATTCATACTAATAGTCACATGAGAAAGTTTATGGCACTCATATGACAATCTATGAAACTTTCTCATGGCGGGTGAATTCAGTAAACATTCTCTAATGTATACCCATGTGTTAACTTGATATCACATATCCATAACTTGTGAGCTCAAGTCATCAATTGACCTACATGCTAGTCTCCATGCATTAATATTGTCCTTGAATATTAATGCTTGACTAGGAATGATTTAGTGTAGTGTTCTCTACAATATCTCACTATCGATTCAACCAATCGATATAATGTAGATAAGAACCTACTACTCAAGGACATTATTATACTTAGTTATTTGGCACAAATATGTACTATGAGTCACTTGAGGTTGGAGCAGACTCTAAGATACTCCACAATGTATGTGGGTAGAATCAGATACATACTTCTAACATGCGGCCAAGGAGCAAAGCTTCCCTTGTTTAACAACATTCTACTTCTAAAGTAGATAATCATTGATCTTATTAGTCTTTTTTTTTGTTAATTTGTTCTTCGTGATGGTATGTAGTCCAAGGCAAAAATATAAGTGGGTTATGAGTCTACTATACTTGAGCTGCGCCACTCAGATTTGTCTTTCATTGTTAGACTGTATACTTTCTCATTTTTATTTATAACTAAGCCATTTATCATCTTGCCTTTTTCTTCCTATATATACCCTTTCTATGTTTCATATTAACCTACAAAACACAATCATGATGTTATTAACTTATTGACTTTGTCATATTCACTCTTCAATACAGAAGGCTATAAAATGTCTTTCGAGAAACAGCTATAGAAAACCTTTCTCAATTCATCCTTAGGATCTAGTTATCACTGAATCGAGATCACTACAACTTATCCGTATTTGTGGAAGGTCTCACATTAGTGAGGTATGTAAGTGATAAATAAACTTCTATCATCGAAGTCTTTAGCATTAAACCAGTAGTCCCTTATAGGAAATGACTAATGTGTCAATCAATTTACCATCAGGTTTCTCAATCTATTGTAATGATCAACGTGGAAGTAAGCAAGATTAATTGAATTCTAGTTTGCTTTGTAGGCTACACCAAATTTTCATAAATTGATGAAGTCAACATTCACACTTGTTTATGATAAACTGTAAATGTACTATTTGTAGGGATTTATAGGCAAAAATATTTAAAAATTACAGCAAAAATAAGAGACTCCATGAGCGATCCATGCGAAAGAAAACTCATACAAAGTTAATTTATAAATTCCTATACTATAGGTATACATTTGGCGTGTGCCCTTCGCTTATCTCGCTTGTCCGAGGTATGCCGGATCTCTTGCACGTTCAAGTGTTCGTGCCTCTATGCTTATACATATGAACACGATCTCTCATGTTTCAGAGAAGAATCACCTTTGTGGTGTTAGCCATAAAAGGAGATTCATAAAGCAAGAAGGAGAGGGAGAAGAGGGATTTTGGCCAAGAGAAGGAAGGGAAGGAAGAATGACAAGTTCATCATTAAAATGACAAGAAAAAACTCTTTTATACTCATTCCATGAATATGAAGAGTTTTTGCCCCTTTAGCTTCCCTCCATTAATACTAATAAAAACCCACTTAGAGCACATTTTCTCATGTGACTCTTCAACTTCTCTTCATCCAATGAAGAGAAACTTTTTATCTTCCTCTATTATTAATTTATTAAACATTTTAATAAATTAATATCTCATTCAAATGTGGTTGAGTCTAATCTAAATGAGTCAAACTCAAATTAGATCTCAATCTCATAATCCAATTGAATTCATTTGAGTCTAACTCAATTAATCCAATTCGGATCAAATCTTAGTCAAACTAAGATCAATTAATCTCGAAGCATCATGTCCTTAGTGTGTGACCCAATAGGATATCGTAACGTTGACAATATGTCTAAACCGCTGTAGACACATAAACAATGAGCGGCATCTAACAATGCATCATTGCTGCCCAAGTGACAAGAAAATCGAGATCCGACTTAACCTCCGTGATTATGACAATATATGACCTTGTCCTTCCATCCTTGATATCTAGATTGACCAATGAGGCATAGACCGTGTCATCTTCGATCAATCTTTGTGTTTCTTGATCCCCGAGTAGACTCACTCTAACAAATGAACTCAATATCTCATATTGACTCATTTGAGCATGGTCATGTGTTTTAGTAGTTCTACTCGATCAAGGGGCTCACAGATATCACTCCCGTCATATGGGAGGGATAGATCACATCTACATCACTCACATCCGTTAGCATAATTCATTATGTACCCAGTGATCACCTTTATAGTCCACCCTATTACGGGTGACGCTTGACGATACCAAATACATAACTCCTTATGTAAGGAATCGTAGTAACTTCAAGTCTAAGGACTATTCATACTAATAGTCGCATGAGAAAGTTTATGATACTCATATGACAATCTATAAAACATTCTCATGGCGGGTCAATTCAGTACACATTCTCTAATATATGCCCATGTATCAACTTGATATCATATATCCATGACTTGTGAGCACAAGTCATCAATTAACCTACATGTTAGTCTCCATGCATTATATTGTCCTTGAATATTAATGCTTGACTAGGAATAGTTTAGTATAGTGTTCTCTATATCATCTCACTATTGATTCAACCAATCGATATAATGTTGATAAGAATCCACTACCCAAGAACATTATTATACTTAGTTATTTGGCACAAATATAAAGTATAATAACCAAACATGCCTTTATTAATGATAGAATATGATACAAAAAGTCCCTAGTCAATTATCACATAATTGGCTCTAGGACTCCTATTAACAATCTCCCACTAGCACTAGTGTCAATCACTATAATATTTAATACCCAGTGATCTTATGTGACCATCATGCTTCTTCTATGCCAAAGCCTTGGTCAAAGGATCTGCGATGTTAGCATAGTGGGTACTCTGCATATCCTCACATCTCCTCTATCAATGATTTCTCAAATGAGATAGAAGTGTCGTAGTATGTGATTAGTCCGCTGATGAGAGCGAGGTTCCTTGGCTTGTGCAATAGCCCCATTGTTGCCACAATAGAGATCTATTGGGTCTGCTATTCTAGGAACCACACCAAGCTCTATAATGAACTTCCAAATCCAAACAACCTCTTTTGCTACATCAAACACAGCAATATACTCGGCTTCTGTTGTAGAATCTACGACTGTGTCCTGCTTCGAACTCTTCCAACTCACAGCACCACCATTCAAGCAAAATACATACCCTGACTGCGATCTGAAATCATCCCTATCGATTTGGAAGCTTGCGTCACTGTAATCCTTTACAGGTAGTTCCTCATTGCCTCCAAATATCAAGAAATATTCTTTCATCTTTCGTAAGTACTTAAGAATATTCTTGACAACAGTCTAATGACTTTCACATGGATCTGATTGGTATCTGCTCGTCATGCTCAAAACATACGAGACATCTAGACGAGTACAAAGCATGACGTACATGATAGACCATATAGCAGATGCATAAGGGATCTGATCCATGCGGTCTCTCTCCTCTTTAGAAGAGGGGCATTGAGTCTTCGAAAGACATACACCATATGATATTGGCAGAAATCCCTTCTTGGAATTTTGTATGGCAAAACGATTAAGCACCTTGTCAATATATGTACTCTGACTTAAGTCAAGCAATCTTTTAGATCTGTCTCTATAGATCTTGACGCTTAGGATATAGGCTACTTCACCTAAGTCTTTCATTGAGAAACAATTCCCTAGCGAAGGATAAGTCTTACTTGAGTTTTGATAATGGCAAAAGGGTTCAAAAGTTAAGTCTTACTTGTTATTTAACATGCTACTCAAGTGTGCAGGAAAAGTCCTAGCGAAGGACTGCTAGGCACTGGAGAAGGAATGCCAGAGTAAAAAGTCCTAGCGAACGACTGCTAGGCACTGCCGATGGAATGCCAGAGTAAAAAGGCACCAGGCGAAGGAAAGCTTGGGACCGAAGACTTGGTGAAGCAATGTTAGGCACCGGGCGAAGGACAGCTTGGTATCCAAGACCTGGCAAAGGACCGCTAGGCAAAAGTCCAACCGGAGGAGCCGGTTGGCATCAGGTACATTCTCCCGAGAGGAGTAGGTGAGGACGCGTTCCCCGTCGAAGGAACAGTAGGCGTCGGTTCGACCTAGGGCTCCATTTTGGAGACCCAAAGCCATAACCAAGACAGCTAAGGCTGTATAAACATAATACTCTATTGCTTCATATTATTTTGAACTAACCCTGGATGCAGGACCGAAGGAACGTGTGTCTGCAACTCAGAATGCCCAAAGAAGAGAGGCAAGTAGCTGAGCAGGGCACCCTCAGTGTCTCGGGCGCGCCCAAGGCCAACACAAAACAAGCGAAGCAACAAAAGGCTTCGGCTGCTTACTGGCCGGGGCACCCTCAGTACCCAAGGCGCCCCCAGCGCCCAGGGCGCCCCGCGCCTACGCCAGCGAAGCCGATTACCCTTATCCAGCCGAGAAGCCCGCGCTGAAGGAGTCAAACAGGGCACCCCCAGTGTCAAACCTCAGCCCTATTCGAGTGGGATAGAGGTTGACCGAGCGAAGCTCGGATCACGTGACACGTGGGGGGCGCCCCCAACGTCTAGGGTGCCCCGAGGTGCTATAAATAGCACCCAACGCCAAGGCTTTCGACAATCGAAGTTCTCAAACATATTCACGCTCTTCTGCTTCAGCGCTCTGCTCCGGCAACCTCCCGACATGAGACACAATCATTTATTTTAATAAATGAATATTCACTATTTGAGTATACATGTTCGTGTATTTGATTGAGATCTTAAACTCATTTACTGAATGTCCGCAATACAATTCACAGCATGAGAGAATTTGTGATGAATTCACAACTAGTGATTATCTCTACATGTGCAATTGTGAAGTATTGAAATTGTCCCTAGTCGATGAATTGATAAGTACGGATACTATCAATTCTGTTGAGACTAGCATGGGTTATTCTCTAATCAGCTTATTCTCACTGGCTGGTGACATTGGGATGTCCGGAGATAAACATGAATGCTAGTTAAGGGAACTAGTTCATTGGAGTGACTGGCTGTAAAACTTCACATGGTAGTCTACATATAGACATGTCAGTGAAGTTCTTACTGCAGCTTAAGTGCAATGTTCCTTTGACTTGCGGTGTTCAAGTCATCTTGGTCATGAAGACTTATACTTTAACATCTTAAGCAAGCATCTCCAAAGAGGTGTGGACCCAGGATGGTTGGGTATAAGCCGAAGTGCCCGAGGATGTTTGAACAACCTACAAAGGATTCACCACTCCTTGCGAGGGGATGTATACACAAGGCCTATAGTCGGATTGTTACTTAAAGCCTCTGGCCAGAGCATGACATGTTCAGAGTATGAGTCTCTGAAATACATGAGAGTAATTAGAATCCATTGGACGAGAAAGATATTACTTGGGCTAGGTGTGACGTAGTCAGCCTAGTGGGGACTGACACATATAGACCATTGTTAGTGATATGAGAGAAGTGTCCTAAGGCAATCGCCTTATGATTGTAAACATTTATTTTAATAAATGATAATTCACTATTTGAGTATACATGTTTGTGTATTTGATTGGGATATTAAACTAATCTACTGAATGTCCGCAATACAATTCACAGCATAAAAGAATTTGTGATGGGATCACAACTAGTGATTATCTCTAAACGTGCAATTGTGAAGTATTGAAAAATATCCCTAGTCGATGAATTGATAAAAACGGACACTTTCAATTCTGTTGAGACTAGCATGGGTTATTCTCTAATCAGCTGATTCTCACTGGCTGGTGACATTGGGATGTCCGGAGATAAACATGGATGCTAGTTAAGGGAACTAGTTCATTGGAGTGACTAGCCGTAAAACTTCATATGGTAATCTACATATAGATATGTCAATGAAGTTCTTACTGCAGCTTAAGTGCGATGTTCCTTTGACTTGCGGTGTTCAAGTCATCTTGGTCATGGAGACTTATACTTTAACATCTTAAGCAAGCATCTCCAAGAAGGTGTGGACTCAGGATGATTGGGTATAAGCCGAAGTGCCCGAAGATGTTTGAACAGCCTACAAAGGATTTACCACTCCTTGCGAGGAGATGTATACCCAAGCCTATCGTCAGATTATTACTCAAAGCCTCTGGCCAGAGCATATCATGTTTAGAGTATGAGTCTCTTAAATACATGAGAGTAATTAGAAATCCAAAGGACGAGAAAGACACTACTTGGGCTAGGTGTGACGTAGTCAGTCTAGTGGAGCCTGACACAAACAGACCATGTTCTGAACCAAGTGGGTATAAGATGGTGAAGGGAATGGGGCACGATTCATTAGAGCTGCTGAAGGGTTTCAGAATTACTTCTGAGGTCAACCGTTGATCTTTCGATTAATTGGGGGTCATGATGTACTACTAGGTGCCACTCATGATCATTCTATAATTAGTTGATTATAGACAGCCAACATAAATCGAAAGCCTATTTAGTCACACGCACTACGAGTAATCCGAGGGATTTAAAATGAGTTGAAAATTGGATTTTTTCGATCAAGAGAAATAAGTCGAATCTGAGTTAATCAGAGGCGCAACGGAAGCTTAAAATGGCTAAGTCTTTTGAAGGCTTATCAGACGAATTAAATGAGTTTAATTCGCGATGGGATCGGCTCGGTTTCGCCGGCCAAAGAGGGTGCCAACCCTCTTTGGTTTGGCCGGCCACAACAAAGGGGAGAAACCAATTAATTTGGTTTAATTAATAAAATAAATCTAGCGCAATTTGTTTTATAAATTATGGATAAATAAATTTGTTTTCATGGAAATTAAAATAAACTTTAAATGGTTTATTTTTATTTTATAAAATCAATTATGAATTGATTTTTCCATGATATGAAAAATTTATATAATAAATTTATTCTTTTTATGGAAATTAAAATGAACCATGGATTGATTTATTTTATAAAATCAATTATGAATTGATTTTTCCATGATAAAGAAAAATTTATATAATAAATTTATTCTTTTTATGGAAATTAAAATAAACTTTAAATGGTTTATTTTTATTCTATAAAATCAATTATGAATTGATTATTCTATGATGAGAAAATTTATATAATAAATTTTATGAAAATTTATTCCATAATTAAAAAGAGAGATGTATTTGTTTTATTATAAATTAGTTATAATAAAACTTGGCATAACGGAATAATTAATAAGAAAATTTATAAGATAAATTTCTTATGAAAATTTATTCCGTTAATTCTGTTAAAGGGGAGACATGACAAGGGAGAGACTACTATATAAAGGAACCAAGGCTAGGCTTGAATTTCTCAATTGAGTTATTAAGAGATTAGTAGCTCCCTCTCTCTCTCTAACTCTCTCTCTCTCTAGGGCCGGCCCCCCTCTCTCTCTCTAGGGCCGGCTCTCTCTCCTCCCCTAGGGCCGGTGCACATCCCAAGGGTGGCCGAGAGCTTCATCCGCCAAGAAGGTGCCGAAGAAGAAGAAACGGATCGCGACTCCTTCTTTCCTTTCCCGGAATTTTGATTCTATTACTTGGTGGTTAGTTTCCTTTCTTCTCTCTTGATCTTCTAGTTGTGCCTTTAGAGAATCTAGTAGTTCTCGTCGGCACAAAACTCGTGGCTTTGCGAAGTCATCCCGAAGAGAACTCGGCGTGGACGCGAATAGAGGCGGAGCTTCCAAGGGACGCTACAGTTGGATCTCGTCCCTTACTTCGAGTTACGCGAGGTACTTAGTAAATTAGTTTACTTTTTCGCAAAATTTTAATTTATGATCATGTCCACACATCATAAGGTCGCATGCTAGATACGTGGTTAAAAATAATTTGAGAAATTATTTATGCTACTTCTTCCGCTGCACGTAAATATTTTAAAATTTACGAACCCGTATCCTTGTCAACATGCACCCGGTCCCAACAGTGGAATCAGAGCCGGTTAGTGTTCGACATAATCATATAATTGTTTTGTGGAAAACTTTGTCATGATCTCAATTTCGGAAAAAAATTTCAATTATGGAAACTTTCAAATTATAATAAATTTTAGATTTAGGAATTTCAAAGTTTGGAAATCCTAATGAAATTTCGTAAATGTTTGAAATTTTCTAGTTTCTGAAATTTTATAATAATTGTGAAAACTTCACATCTTTGGAATCTTTCTAATTTTGGAAATTTTTCTATTTTAGAAATTTTTCAATCTTGGAAATATGTAAGTTTTCTTTGTACCAGAAACATACAATTATTCTGAAAATATATTATGAAATCTCGCAATTTTAGGCACTTTCTTTCAAGAAAGTCTAGACAAATTCATGGACAGTTAATTGACAATTAAATTTGAATTGGTTTTTAAATTGACAACAAAATTCTTTATTTTGGATTGAGCCTCGGGGAGCCGTCCAATTTAAAGTTAGTTGTTGTAATTTAATTTCTCAATTTTTAATTGAAATTGTCATGTTTGATTTGGATTGAGCCTCGGGGAGCCGTCCAATTGGATTTACAACAAATTACTTTTCATTGGGTATCTGAGCCTCGGGGAGCCACCCTTAGAAAATAATTTGTTGTAATTAATTAAATCCATGAATAAAATATGTTTGAAGAGGTGATGCTCTCACATATTGTTGTCTCCAAAATTAATTAGGAAAATGGTTTTCTATAGAGTTTTCTTTAATGAGATTTTCATGAAAATAATATGTAGTTGAATTAAGGGATTTGTCTCTTAATTTAATAAGATTTGATTTAGAGAAATCAAAGTCTTGAACATATTATTTCCGAAATTAATTATGATAATTTAGGAAATTATTTCCCAAAACAATTCCTTTAATTAAGTATGAAATTGGAATTAGGAAATCCGGTTCCTAATTCAATTAATGAGACTTGATAACTTAAGTCAAATATATACTTTATTAAGGAAATTGTTAGTCATGACATAATTCTATGTCATGAATGTGCTTAGAAAAGAAAGGATGAGACCCAAAACCCCTTACAAAATATTAAGGTCAACACCTTCCATTAATATGGTTAGAATCGGAGTTTTGTTTCTCGTTTGGGTTGATGAACACATCCATGCCCGACTTGAACCTCAACATGTTCAAACCATGGAATTAGTTTATGAATAATATAGTTGGAGTCAGAGGTCAATCATTTGTTTTGGTTGTTGGACACATCCAAGCCTGACTAAGCGGTTGAATGAGCTCCAACCATATTAAAACTATTTCTTGATTAATGGGTCAGCCTTAAGCTTAGAGCATCGATTTGTTGTGCCACAGCCAAGGTCGATGCAAAGAGAGGTGCAGTTAGGTGCTATGTATATTGTTGCATACTTGTTAATGAGTTAACAACCCAATGTTTTATACAAACATTTAATTAGTTGATAGCATAATGTGATAGTTACATATATGTGATATGTAATCGGTATAATTACCTACCTTCATAGCTAAGAATAACTTGATGGCCACATCCATGGTTGTTCTTACCTATGGTTGGATATCAACCTATTTGGAGATGTTCCTACGATCTCCCGAATTGATAAAAAGGGTTATTCAATTTGAAAAATAAATAGGATTTTATTAATGTATGTTGATACATTCTTTAATCATTCTTCTCACATAAGCTCAATTTGTATTTCTAGGATAATCACTCGATCATGTCTTCTCTGAATTTGCGTTCCATTTTGGACACCAATAAACTAACTGGGCCAAACTTCATGGACTGGCTTCGAAACCTGAGGATAGTCCTCGAGGGAGAGAAGCTTGCTTATGTCCTTGAAGAACAACTTCCCAACCGTCCTCCTGAAAATGCAACTCCAGACCAGTTTCCTGAGTTGCTTAACCTGCTGAAGACTGTAGAGCCTTCTGTGAAGCAGGATCAAAAGACGGTACTGTTAGTTGGTTCCTCGAAGAAAGGTTCTAAGAGGAAGGCCAAAGAACAGAATAAGGGAAAGAAGAAAAAGGCCAAAAAGACTGAAAATACCCTAAAAGACACTTGCCATCACTATGGCAAGGAGGGTCACTGGCGAAGAAACTGCAAGGTTTATCTTGAGTCCTTGAAAGAGAAGGCATCCGATGCCCCATCCTCTTCAAGTATCTTCGTTATTGAATGTCACTCTATTTCCTCAAACACCTGGGTACTTGATACTGGGTGTAGCTCACATATATGTAATGACATACAGGGGCTAAGGAATAGAAGAAGACTCGTCAAGGGAGAAGCGAATTTGCGAGTTGGAAACGGTGCAAAGATTGCTACTGTTGCCATCGGAACATATTTGCTAAAGCTCCCTACAGGATGTGTCTTAGAATTGGATAATTGTTATTTTGTTCCTTCGTTAATAAAGAACATTGTATCTATTTCATGTTTGAATGAAAAGGGTTATCATTTAACTTTTAGTAACAATTGTTGTTACATAACTTTAAATGACGTTCTTTATGGGAATGGAACTTTGTGCAATGGTATCTACACGTTAGATTTATCCGGTGACATTTTCAATATCGAAGTTAGCAACAAACGTGCTAGAATAGATAATCGAATAGACTCCTACACGTGGCATTGTCGTCTTACCCATATAAGTAGGAAACGCATGACCAAATTACACCGATGTGGAATTTTGGAATCATTTGAACCCGATTCATTTGATACATGCGAATCATGCTTAAAAGGCAAAGTTGACCAAATTACCCTTTTTCGGAAAGGGTAATCCAGTGGGAGAATTGCTTGGTCTAATACATACTGATGTATGTGGACCAATGTCAACTCCAGCACAAGGAGGCTATACCTACTTCATCACCTTTATCGATGATCACTCATGATTCGGGTATGAGTTCTTGATGAAACACAAATCTGAAGCTTTTGAGAAATTCAAAGAGTTCAGAAATGAAGTAGAGAAACAGCTTGGCAAAAGTATTAAGATACTTCGATCCGATCGGGGTGGTGAATACTTAAGTCAAGAGTTTCATGATTATCTTAGGGACAATGAGATATTATCCCAATGGACTCCGCCGTATACACCACAGCAAAATGGTGTATCTGAGAGGTGCAACCGAACCTTGATGGACATGGTTAGGTCAATGATGAATCATGTAACTTTTCCAAAATCCTTTTGGGGTTATGCACTTAAGACAGCTGTTTACTTGGTAAATAGAGTCCCGACCAAGGTAGTCTCTACTACTCCATATGAGACATGGAATAGTAAGAAACCTCACTTAACTCACCTTAAGATATGGGGTTGTCCCACTTATGTGAAGCGGACTGTATCAGACAAATTGGATGCTGACTGTATCAGGCCTCTGGTGTTCTGCTTTGACCCTCTGGCAGGTCAAACACATACTGATATAGTGGGCTACATCTCGCTTCATACCGGACCACCAAAACTTGCTCTTCAGATCTTGATACATCTTGGTAGACCCAGGATGCATCGCATAAGGCGTTCCGTGAGCTTCCTCGAGGATTCTTGTCCGTAAGTCAGACTCGTTGGGAACACAGAATCGATCCCGAAGATATAAAACTCCGTTGTCCGAAATCCGAAATCCATTGTCCTTGCCTTTGAGAACCTCTTGCTTGATTCTCTGAAGACTCGGATCGTGATTCTGCTTTTCCAGAATATCGTCGAATAATGTCGGCGCAATCATCAGGGTGGACAGCTGTCCTGATATGATTTAAATCCCGTAATTCATAATTTCTTCCCCTAAGGGTTGTGACAAAGCTGATAAAGACATCAAAGTAGCACATGATTTTTTACTGAGAGCATCGGCTACCTTGTTGGCTTTTTTCTCGGATGGTACAGGATCTCACAATCATAATCCTTGACCAATTCGAGCCATCTGCGCTGTCTCATATTCAGATCTTTCTGGGTGAAGAAATATCGCAGACTCTGGTGATCTGTATAAACTTTACACTGAGTTCCATATAGATAGTGCCTCCATATTTTCAGCGCAAAGACCACCGCTGCTAACTCTAAGTCATGGGTAGGGTAGTTTCTTTCATGTTCCTTCAGCTGCCTAGAGGCATAGGCAATTACCCTCCCATTTTGCATAAGCACAGCTCCGAGTCCCAGTTTGGATGCGTTGCTGTACATATCGAAACCCATATCGCCTTCTTTCCTTCTAGGATTTCTTGTTTAATTTTCTGAAGGCTAGAATCACTGTTTTGTTTGTCTAATATATCCTCGAACAGTGTCGGTGATAGTGTCATAAATGACTTCCGAAATATTCGTCCTTATTTGTCGCATGATTAATATTGGGTAAATGAGATCTTATTTATTATATCACCAAAATTTATTTTATCCCGTCTTATAAGTCTACATACAAAACTAGTCCAACTCAGTGAGCGAGATGGGCTGCCGTTATGCCCAAAATAAAGAACATCATAGCGATGACTACCACCCCCTCGCTCATCTCCCCTTGGCCCGCCTCAGGATCCTCTACCGTTTCCATCGGGTCTTCTTCTTCAATCTCGAGAATCTCCTCGACCACTTCAAGGTCCTCCTCGAACATCCCGGGGCCTTCCTCAAACATCTCGAGCATCTCGGGATCCTCCTCGAAGGGCTCGGGATCCTCCTTGAATGGCTCGGGGTCCTCCTCGTACATCTCGGGGTTCTCCTCGAACGGCTCGGGATCCTCCTCCGAGCCCCCCAGATCTTCCAGGAACTCATGGCGGAGAAGCTGCTTACATAATTCCGTATATGAGATACAACATCCGTGCTGCCCCCAGATCTGATGCGCAACCTCTCTCACCCGATTGGGCAATGAACGAAGCAAAGCTCCGATCCTATGATCATCCATGACTGGAAACCCTTCTTGCTCTAGTTTCCAGAATAGTCGATCCAAAAACCCCATGTTGCCTTGAATTCCCCGGGTCGGACAGTACTCAACTGCCTCTATCCGCTCCATCAGCTCGCGGCACCTCTCAGTGTAGTTCTCATGCAACATCTGGAATTGAAATGAAAATGACATAGTTAGTACTAAACCGACCAAGCCAGTACAAAACCATTTCCTTTTCAATTCGCAAATATATACAGAGGAAAAACACACACACAATCGGTTTAGTTTACCCTAGTGATTAAAATATGTAACCACCCTCCTACCCCAAATTCTAAATTATTAATTTATATATATATATATATATATATATATATATATATATATATATATATATATATATATATATATATATATATATATATATATATATATATATATATATATATATATATATATATAAGAGAAAGTATTGTTCATGTTCACATATCTTACAATTACTTGCCATTATCTATCATACAGGTGATAAATAAACTAACATAAGGATTAATAATACTTTCACTTGTTATGCAAGTATAAATCATCTCCATATAATCATTACTGTACATGAAATAAAGTAAAGCGAGGTTAGGATCTCTTACTTGGAAGCGGCAGGATGAAGCTTGATGTGTGTGTAGTGGAGGGGAAACCTACTCTGATACCAACTTGTAACGCCCGCCCTTATATCTACTCTCGGGGCGGGGTTACGTACAATCAATCATATAATTTTACATAAAATAAAAAAAAACAAAAGTGCAAGGACTAAGTACTGAGCATGCTTGTTTAAAAACTATCAAGTGATATTTACAAGTGCTAAACATACTAGTCAGTGAATGCCAATCAGATATTATGCTTTAATGATTAGAACATCGTAGGTGCATAGCAAGTTCAGTAACACATAAATCATGATAGTGAGGTTATACATTCCATTGCAAGGCATCATGAATTCACATCCTAGAATCTCATTTAGAAGCATAGTCATAGGTTTCCATGCATAATAACAGTTCATAAGATTGAGTCTAAAGGAAGTCTAGAACATCATGTGAAATACCTTAATCAAGAGTTATCCTATAACATGATAGGTTCACAAGTAGTTCAACTCACAACATAATCAAACATAATCAAGTATAAGAGTAATCCAAGTGTAATCACTAACATTCAAGAGTACCATCCCTAATCACTAACATTCATTATAAAGGGAACATAAGCATAGTAAAGTAGATATAAGAATCTTTCTTTCCCGAGCCACCACCCCACACATCTTCAGCCCTCCTGCCTCTTCCTTTAGTTTAAGTGTCCCTTACTCTTATCTGCAGCATAAGACAACACATAAACTAGTAAGCACAAATACTTAGTAAGGATCATGTCCTACTCGCAAAATCCATACAGAAGAATACAATATGTACACATAATGAATCATAAGCATGAGTTTATCATAGCATACTAAACATCAAAGTTTCTAAGCAAGCAGTATAAAGTATCTTAAGCATACCCTTCACATATAATAAATATTTTCAAAACAATTCCATAAAGGTATTACTTAAAAATACTTCAACATCATATAGGGGCCCAGTTGTGTACCACATCAAGCGCGTTCCCTAATGAATTGGGGTAGCGAGCCACCAACCTATTAGAGCAGGACCCTTCCGTCCTACCGGAGCCATGACCTTCAGTTAACATGTACCCCGGATTTGTTTAACGACCCCCTTCCGAGTCGGGTACACAACTTTCAAAGTAAAATACTTATCATGCTTTTACATATATGCTAAGGAGTACTCCAAATCCACTCTCAAAGGACACACCACTCTTCAAGGGTGCTCATGATCCCATAGGGACACACCACACAACATAAGGGGTGCTCTTGATCACATACTTAGTGGAGTATCCTTTCAAGCATTTTAACATACACATCACATGCAATTCATAAGGGTGCCCCATGGGCTATAAGACATGCTCATACATACATCATATTTCAACCACTTAAACATACTTTATATATGACAAGATTGGTCACATAAATCATATTCATATCATAGGAAGTGGTAGCATGCTTCATGGGTTAATTAAATTCTTCCCAACCCTAAAACTAGGGTTTGGCCGAAAGTCATAGGGTAGGGGTAGGTTAGGTTTTTGACATCAAACATCCCATACAAGCATCACATATATATACATCATGTATCATACTAAGCATAGCATACATCATGGGGTAATCAACCTTCACAACCCTAATGTTCATGCCTTGGCCGAATATTACATGCTAGGGAAAGTTAAGTTTTCCAATCAAGCATTCCATTTAAACATCACATGCATATACATATCATTTTACTAAACATAAGCCTATCTCATAGGGTAGTTTAACCTTCACAAACCCTAACATCTTCATGTTGGCCGAATGGTGTAGGGTAGGGGAAATTAGGGTTTTTGAAATCGAACATTCACACAAACATTTACACAAACACCTTACATACATATCATGCAACATATTAAGCATAGAATACATCATAGAATAATCATGCAATCCTAAACCCTAGTTCTTCATGCTTTGGCCGAATGGTGTAGGGTAGGGAAAATTAGGGTTTTTGCAATCAAACATTCACACAAACATTTACACAACCACCATGTATACACTATCATGCAATACACTAAGCATAGAATACATCCTAGAGTAATTCAATCCCTCACTAACCCTAGGGTTTTGTTCATCCGAACATGAAGGGAAAACAACATATATATATATACCCTAAGTCCCAAGGGGTCTCCTCATGCATCAAGGAGTAGCCAAGGCCTCCCTCTTGGGGGTGGCCGAAACTTGCACAAGGGATACTCCCTTTTTCGAAAACAAGGAAGGAGAAGGAATCATACAACAACAATTACACTGCAGGCGAGGGGATACTTATATCCTTTCGCTTGAAATTCACCTTCTCTAAATCCTTAGGGTACCCTTGGTTGAAGGAGGGGTGAGAGTTCCCTTTGCTAGAACTTCTCTAGAACCCTTGGCCCTAGTAGAGGGCAAGATCCTTGGATGGGGTCTTCTTCCTTCCAATTCCCTAGGGTTAGAACCCTAGGGTGTATTTTCGAAAAATGAAAAGGGAGAAGGCTTCTAGGTTTTCGGTGGGGAGAGTGGGGAAGAAGAAGAATGGGAGTTCTTTCTCCCTCTCTTATTTATACTATTCTCATGAAGGGACATGTCTTTTCACTTCCCCAGCTTTAACTAGCATGTTTCTTATTCTCTCAACACGAAACACTCTTGGTGCATTGGCTAAGACATGGTTAGTGTAACTAGGAGGTTCAAGGTTCGATCCTTGCTTCCTCCTTTCTACACTTTCTTTTCATCACATTTTGCACTAATCCACATCAAAGCCCATTAAGCCAGGCCCATCATGACATTTCATAATAATGTTTCATGAATTCATAACATTACGTATGGGGAAAATTGGGGTGTTACATCGGCAGACTTGGTTGGGAGCTCGAGAGATTAGCTCGACAGACTTGGTCGGGAACTCGGGGACTTGCTCGGCAGACTTATTCGGGAGACCTGGTCTGGAGCCCGAGAGGCCCTGGTCAGAATTGCGGGAGAAATTCATTAAAGTGTTTAATGAAGAAAAAAGAAAGGTCTCTCTTCATTGAATGAAGAGAAGATGAAGAGTCACATGAAAAGATGTGCTCTTTATTGGCTTTAATGAAGGGAAGCCAAAGAGACAAAAGTCTCTTCATATTCATGGGATGAGTATAAAAGAGGGTCTAGTCATTGTGAATAGATAGCTTTCCCTTCTTCCCTACCTCTCTTTTTCCTCTTCTCCCTCTTGGCCGAAACCCTTTTGGGTTCTTGGTTGTCTTGTGAACTACCTCAAGTTGCTAGCACAACTAAGGTAGTTCTTCCCAAAGTTGAGAGATCGTGTCCGTGTGGATACGCATAGAGGCACGGACGTTTGAACGTTCAAGAGATCCGGCGGCACTTGGACAAGCGGGATAAACGTAAGAGCATGCTCCAAAGGTATACACTTTAGATAGATCTATTAGATAAATGAACTTTATACAAGTTTTTCTTTCGCTTGGATTGCTCGAGGGATCTTGTTTTCGCTGCGTTTTGTGTTTATGTTGCCGGGAGATCCCAACAGTTTTACCATGCACCATACCAATGTGGGTATTGTCAAGTTTATACATTTGAAGATTAAGGAGTAATAATTCGAGGTTGAATTTTTATTTAAAGAAAATTGATTGCATGTGGTGTATCATGTTATCTCAACTAGTGATATCATTTGTTAATAAATGATCTTTATTAACAAGTGGTAGAAAATTCAAAGTTGAATGTTGTTTATTTGTTGCTATTGGTGTAGATATCAACATATGGGTATAATAGGATATTCAATATTGAATTTTTGATACATATGTGTGGGATGAATGAACCCAAAATAATCATTCCTAGTGGTTAGGAAGTCTAGGAGCAATTATTGGTACAAACATCGATAAGGATGTGA
>JAGFNQ010002805.1:0-31563 GCA_024364735.1 Boesenbergia rotunda
TCTTCGATTCCATTAATCCAAAATGGATACATGATGCTCCTCCTTTTCCGATGAAGAAGACTCATCCCATGTAGCATTTAAATTTGCACCTTCTTCCCCTTCTCTTTTGATTTTCTTTTTTTTCTTCTTTCTTCTTTCCTTCCTTTTTCTTCAACAGGGGACACTCATCTCTCATATGTCCTTCTCCTTGACAATTATAGCATATTATTTTCCTTGTTCTACTCTTGCTCCTGTTAGTGATATGAGAGAAGTGTCCAAAGGCAATCGTCTTATGATTGTAAACATTCATTTTATTAAATGATAATTCACTATTTGAGTATACATATTGTGTATTTGATTGAGATCTTAAACTCATCTACTAAATGTCCGCAATACAATTCACAGCATAAGAGAATTTGTGATGGGATCACAACTAGTGATTATCTCTAAATGTGCAATTGTGAAGTATTGAAAATATCCCTAGTCGATGAATTGATAAAAACGGACATATCAATTCTGTTGAGACTAGCATGGGTTATTCTTTAATCAGCTGATTCTCACTGGCTGGTGACATTGGGATGTCCGGAGATAAACATGGATGCTAGTTAAGGGAACTAGTTCATTGGAGTGACTAGCTGTAAAACTTCATATGGTAATCTATATAGATATGTCAATGAAGTTCTTACTGCAGCTTAAGTGCGATGTTCCTTTGACTTGCGGTGTTCAAGTCATCTTGGTCATGGAGACTTATACATTAACATCTTAAGCAAGCATCTCCAAGGAGGTGTGAACCCAGGATGATTGGGTATAAGCCGAAGTGCCCGAAGATGTTTGAACAGTCTACAAAGGATTCACCACTCCTTGCGAGGAGATGTATACCCAGGCCAATCGTCGGATTGTTACTCAAAGCCTCTGGCCAGAGCATATCATGTTTAGAGTATGAGTCTCTTAAATACATGAGAGTAATTAGAAATCCAAAGGACGAGAAAGACACTACTTGGGCTAGGTGTGACGTAGTCAGCCTAGTGGGGACTGACACACACAGACCATGTCCTGAACCAAGTGGGTATAAGATGGTGAAGGGAATGAGGCACGATTCATTAGAGCTGCTGAAGGGTTTCGGAATTCTTTCTGAGGTCAACCGTTGATCTTTTGATTAATTGGGGGTCATGATGTACTACTAGGTGCCACTCATGATCGTTCTATAATTAGTTGATTATAGACGGCCAACATAAATCGAAAGCCTATTTAGTCACACGCACTACGAGTAATCTGAGGGATTTAAAACGAGTTGAAAATTAGATTTTCCGATCAAGAGAAATATGTCGAATCTGAATTTATCAGAGGCGCATGGGAAGCTTAAAATGACTACGTCTTTTGAAGGCTTATTGGACGAATTAAATGTGTTTAATTCGTGTGGTTGAGGCTTGGTATGGCCGGCCAAAGAGGGTGCCCACCCTCTTTGGTTTGGCCAGCCACAACAATGGGGAGAAACCAATTTATTTGGTTTAATTAATAAAATAAATCTAGCGCGATTTGTTTTATAAATTATGGATAAATAAATTTGTATAAAGAAATTTATATAAAGAAATTTGTAGAAATTTATTCCCTTTTATGGAAATTAAAATGATCCATGGAATGATTTATTTCAATTTTATAAAATCAATTATGAATTGATTTTTCCATAATAAGAAAAATTATAAATTTCTTGTAAAATTTATTCCATAATTAAAGGAGAGATGTATTTGTTTTATTATAAAGTTAGTTATAATAAAACTAGGCATAGCGGAATAATTCATAAGAAAATTTATAAGATAAATTTCTTATGAAAAATTATTCCGTTAATTCCGTTAAAGGGGAGACTTAGCAAGGGAGAGACTACTATATATAGGAACCAAGGCAAGACTTGAATTACTAATTGATAGAGTAATCAAAGGATTAAGAAGCTCTCTCCCTCTCTCTTATTCTCTCCCTCTCCTTCTCCCCTCCACCTAGGGTCGGCGCCCCTTACTCATCCTAGGGCTGGCGCCCCCCTCACCTAGGGCCGGTGCACCACTCTCCCCTTCTAGGGTTGCCGTGAGTGAGCCTCCATCAAGAAGGTGCCAAGCAAGAAGAAGAAGAAGCGGATCGCAACTCCTTCCTTCCCGGAATTTAGATTCCGTGTCTTGGTGGTTAGTTTCCTTTCTTCTCTCTTGATCTTCTAGTTGTGCCTTTAGAGAATCTAGTAGTTCTCGTCAGCACAAAACTCGTGACTTTGCAAAGTCATCCCGAAGAGAACTCGGCGTGGACGCGAATAGAGGCGGAGCTTCCGAGGGACGCTACGGTTGGATCTCGTCCCTTACTTCGAGTTACGCGAGGTATTGAAGTAAATTAGTTTACTTTTCGCAAAATTTTAATTTATGATCATGTCCACACATCATAAGGTCGCATGCTAGATACGTGGTTGAAAATAATTTAAGAAATTATTTAAGCTAATTCTTCCGCTGCACGTAAATATTTTAAAATTTACGAACCCGTATCCTTGTCAACATGCACCCGATCCCAACAGTGGTATTAGAGCCAGTTAGTGTTCGACATAATCATATAATTGTTTTGCGGAAAACTTTGTCATAATCTCAATTTTGGAAAAATTTTCAATTATGGAAATTTTCCAATTATTATAAATTTTAGATTTAGGAATTTTAAAGTTTGGAAATGCTCATGAAATTTCGCAAACGTTTGAAATATCCTAGTTTCTGAAATTTTATGATAATTGTGAAAACTTCCCATCTTTGGAAACTTTCCAATTTGGAAATTTTCTATTTTATAAATTTCTAATTTTGGAAATATGTAAGTTTTCTTTGTACCAGAAACTTACAATTTTTCTGAAAACCTATTATGAAATCTCGCAATTTTGGGTACTTTCCTTCAAGAAAGTCTAGACAAATTTATGGACAATTAATTGACAATTAAATTTGAATTGAGTTTTAAATTATCAACAAAATTCTTTATTTTGGATTGAGCCTCGGGGAGCCGTCCAATTTAAAGTTAGTTGTTGTAATTTAATTTCCCAATTTTAAATAAAATTGTCATGTTTAATTTGGTTACGCTTCCGAAGTAGACCAAATTAAATTTACGACAAATTTCTTTTCTTTGGGTATCTGAGCCTCGGGGAGCCACCCTTAGAAAATAATTTGTTGTAATTAATTAAATCCATGAATAAAATATGATTTAAGAGGTGATGCTCTTACATATTGTTGTCTCCAAAATTAATTAGGAAAATGATTTCCTATAGAGTTTCTTAAATGAGATTTTCATGAAAATAATATGTGGTTGAATTAAGGGAATTGTCTCTTAATTTAATAAGGTTTGATTTAGAGAAATCAAAGTCTTAAACATATTATTCCGAAATTGATTATGACAATTTAGGAAATTATTTCCCAAAACAATTCCTTCAATAAAGTATGAAATTAGAATTGGGAAATCCGGTTCCTAATCCAATTAATGAGACTTGATAAATTAAGTCACATACATACTTTATTAAGGAAATCGTTAGTCATGACATAATTATATGTCATGAATGTGCTTAGAAAAGAAAGGATGAGACCCAAAAACCCCTTACAAAATATTAAGGCCAACACCTTCCATTAATATGGTTAGAATCGGAGTTTTGTTTCTCATTTGGGTTGATGGACACATCCATGCCCGACTTGAACCTCAACATGTTCAAACCATGGAATTAGTTTATGATTAATATAGTTGGAGTCAGAGGTCAATCCTTAGTTATGGTTGTTGGACACATCCAAGCCTGACTAAACGGTTGAATGAGCTCCAACCATATTAAAACTACTTCTTGATTAATGGATCAGCCTTAAGCTTGGAGCATCGATTTGTTGTGCCACAGCCAAGGTCGATGTAAAGATAGGTGCAATTGGGTGCTATGTATAATGTTGCATACTTGTTAACGAGTTAACAACCCAATGATTTATGCAAACATTCAATTAGTTGATAGCATAAAGTGATAATTACATATATGTGATATGTAATTGGTATAATTACCTACCTTCATAGCTAAGAATAACTTGATGGCCACAGCCATGGTGGTTCTTATCTATGGTTGGATATCAACCTATTTGGAGATGTTCCTACAATCTCCCGAATTGATAAAAAGGGTTATTCAATTTGAAAAATAAATAGGATTTTTATTAATGTATGTTGATACATTCTTTTATCATTCTTCTCACATAAACTCAATTTGTATTTCTAGGATAATCACTCGATCATGTCTTCTCTGAATTTGCGTTCCATTTTGGACACCAATAAACTGACTGGGCCAAACTTCATGGACTGACTTCGAAACCTGAGGATAGTCCTCAAGGCAGAGAAGGTTGCTTATGTCCTTGAAGATCAACTTCCCGACCGTCCTCCAGAAAATGCAACTCCAGACCAATTGTTGGCCTATCAGAAACATGTGACCGATTCTGAACTTGCGAGTTTCATCATGCTAGCCTCTATGGTACCTGAGCTGCAAAAGCAGCATGAGCATATGGATGCTTATACCATCATCTTCCATCTTCATGAGTTGTTTGAAGAGCAGGCGAGATCCGAAAGGTTCGAAGTCTCCAGACTCCTCTTCACCACTAAGATGCAGGAAGGCACTTCTGCCTCGCAGTTTGTGTTAAAGATGTTGGGGTACATTGAGCGACTGAGCACACTCGGTTTTGCAATGGATCATGAACTAAGTATTGACTTAATTCTGAATTGTTTGCCCAAAAGTTATTCACAATTTGTGATGAACTATCGGATGAACAAACTAGAGACTACCATTCCTGAGTTGCTTAACCTGCTGAAGACTGTGGAGCCTTCTGTAAAGCCGGATCAAAAGACGGTACTGTTAGTTGGTTCCTCGAAGAAAGGTTCTAAGAGGAAGGCCAAAGAACAGAATAAAGGAAAGAAGAAAAAGGCCAAAAAGACTGAAAAGAAACCAAAAGGAACTTGCCATCATTGTGGCAAGGAGGGTCACTGGCGAAGAAACTGCAAGGTTTATCTTGAGTCCTTGAAGAATAAGGCATCCGATGCCCCATCCTCTTCAGGTATCTTCGTTATTGAATGTCACTCTATTTCCTCAAATACCTGGGTACTTGATACTGGGTGTAGCTCACATATATGTAATGACATACAGGGGCTAAGGAATAGAAGAAAACTCGACAAAGGAGAAGCAAATTTGCGAGTTGGAAATGGAGCAAAGATTGTTGTTGTTGCCATCGAAACATATTTGCTAAAGCTCCCCACTGGACGTATCTTAGAATTGGATAATTGTTATTTTGTTCCTTCGTTAATAAAGAATTTTGTATCTATTTCATGTTTGAATGAAAAGGGTTATCATTTAACTTTTAGTAACAATTGTTGTTACATAACTTTAAATGACGTTCTTTATGGGAATGTAACTTTGTGCAATGGTATCTACACGTTAGATTTATCCGGTGACGTTTTCAATATCGAAGTTAGCAACAAACGTGCTCGAATAGATAATCGAATAGACTCCTACACATGGCATTGTCGTCTTGGCCATATAAGTAAGAAACGCATGACCAAATTACACCGATGTGGAATTTTGGAATCATTTGAACCCGGTTCATTTGATACATGCGAATCGTGCTTAAAAGGCAAGATGACCAAATTACCTATTTCCGGAAAAGGTAATCCAGTGGGAGAATTGCTTGGTCAAATACATACTGATGTATGTGGACCAATGTCAACTCTTGCACAAGGAGGCTATAGCTACTTCATCACCTTTATCGATGATCACTCATGATTCGGGTATGTGTTCTTGATGAAACACAAATCTGAAGCTTTTGAGAAATTCAAAGAGTTCAGAAATGAAGTAGAGAAACAGCTTGGCAAAAGTATTAAGATACTTCGATCCGATCGAGGTGGTGAATACTTAAGTCAAGAGTTTCAAGATTATCTTGGGGACAATGGGATATTATCCCAATGGACTCCGCCATATACACCACAGCATAATGGTGTATCTGAGAGGCGCAACCGAACCTTGATGGACATGGTTAGGTCTATGATGAATCATGCAACTCTTCCAAAATCCTTTTGGGGCTATGCACTTAAGACAGTGTTTACTTGCTAAACAGAGTCCCGACCAAGGTAGTCTCTACTACTCCATATGAGACGTGGAATAGTAAGAAACCCCACTTAACTCACCTTAAGATATGGGGTTGTCCTGCTTATGTGAAGCGGACTGTATCAGATAAATTGGATGCTAAGTCTGATAAATGTCTATTAATTGGATACCCTAAGGAAACGAAGAGTTACCAATTCTATCATCCCTTGGAACAAAAGGTGTTTGTTTCAAGGCATGCTGTATTTCTGGAAAAAGAATTTCTTTTACAAGAAAATAGTGGGAGTGGCATTGAACTTGATGAAGTTCAAGAAACTCCAATAGACATTATAGAGACACCTAGTCTAGACCCACAACCAATAACTCATAATGATGAGCTATCAGTTGAACCTAAAACAACACCACCTCTTCGTAGGTCTGATAGGACACACAATATTCCAGAGAGATACGAATTTCTCATAAGTGAATCGAACGACGTGTTACTCATAAGCGATGACGAACCTATCAGTTATGAAGATGTTCTGAAAAGTTCAGAAAGGGACAAATGGCTTGAAGCCATGAAGTCGGAAATGGATTCCATGTACGAAAATCAAGTATGGGACTTGGTTAACCCACCTGAAGGGATTAAGCCCATAGGGTGCAAGTGGGTTTTCAAGAAGAAAACTGACATGGAAGGTAATGTTGTTACCTTTAAGGCTAGATTAGTGGCAAAAGGATATCGTCAGAAACAAGGAATTGATTATGACGAAACCTATTCGCCAGTAGCTATGCTTAAATCCATTCGGATGCTCCTAGCCATAGCAGCTCATTATGATTATGAGATATGACAAATGGATGTGAAAACAACTTTCCTTAATGGAAACCTGCTTGAGGATGTATACATGATACAACCTGAAGGTTTCACATCGGTTGATAAAACCATAGTATGCAAGCTTCGATGATCCATATATGGACTGAAGCAAGCATCCAGGAGCTGGAACATCCGTTTTGATGAGACAATCAAAGAGTTTGATTTCTCACAAAATCCTGACGAACCTTGTGTGTACAAGAAGGTTAGTGGGAGTGCAGTCGTATTCCTAGTATTATATGTCGATGACATATTACTTATAGGAAACGATATATCAGTCTTACAGACAGTTAAAATTTGGTTGTCCAAAACTTTCTCCATGAAAGACCTGGGAGAAGCAACCTATATCCTTGGGATTAGAATCTATAGAGATAGATCAAAACGGTTGCTTGGTCTTTCGCAGTCTACGTATATAGACCGAGTGCTAAAAAGGTTTAGCATGTCGGAATCCAAGAAAGGTTACCTTCCCATCAGGCATGGGATCAACCTTTCAAAGTCTATGTGTCCGCGCATAGAAGATGAGAGGATTTGCATGAATAAGATTCCTTATGCATCCGCGATAGGATCTATCATGTATGCTATGTTATGTACAATGCCCGATGTATCGTATGCTTCGAGCGTCACAAGAAGATACCAGTCGGATCCAAGAATGGATCATTGGGCAGCTGTCAAGACAATCCTTATGTACTTAAGAAGAACTAAGGATGTGTTCCTAATATATGGAGAAGGAGATATGGTAATACGTGGGTATACAGATGCCAGTTTCCAGACAGATAAGGATGACTCCAAATCTCAGTCTGGATACGTATTTACTTTGAATGGAGGCGCAGTAAGTTGGAAAAGTTCCAAACAAGACACCGTAGCGGATTCTACCACGGAAGCGGAATATATCGCAGCTTCGGAAGCAGCAAAGGAAGCAGTCTGGATCAAGAAGTTTGTCTCCGAACTTGGCGTGGTTCCAACCATTGATGAAGCAGTGCCAGTTTACTGCGACAACAATGGAGCTATTGCACAAGCAAAGGAACCAAGGTCTCATCAGTGATCCAAACACGTGCTTCGCCGCTATCATCTGATAAGAGAGATTATAAGTAGGAATGATATACAAATTGAGAAAATTCCCACTGAAAGGAATTTAGCGGATCCTTTAATTAAGGCCTTGCCTCAGAGCAAGTTTGAGGGTCATGTTAGAGCCTGTGGTATTGGATACCGTAGCGATTGGCATTAGGCCAAATGGGAGTTTGTTAGTGATATGAGAGAAGTGTCCTAAGGCAATCGCCTTATGATTGTAAACATTCATTTTATTAAATGATAATTCACTATTTGAGTATACATGTTTGTGTATTTGATTGGGATCTTAAATTCATCTACTGAATGCCCGCAATACAATTCACAGCATAAGAGAATTTGTGATGGGATCACAACTAGTGATTATATCTAAATGTACAATTGTGAAGTATTGAAAATATCCCTAGTCGATGAATTGATAAAAACGGACATTATCAATTCTGTTGAGACTAGCATGGGTTATTCTCTAATCAGCTGATTCTCACTGGCTGGTGACATTGGGATGTCCGGAGATAAACATGGATGCTAGTTAAGGGAACTAGTTCATTGGAGTGACTAGCTGTAAAACTTCATATGGTAATCTATATAGATATGTCAATGAAGTTCTTACTGCAGCTTAAGTGCGATGTTCTTTTGACTTGCGGTGTTCAAGTCATCTTGGTCATGGAGACTTATACTTTAACATCTTAAGCAAGCATCTCCAAGGAGGTGTGGACCCAGGATGATTGGGTATAAGCCGAAGTGCCCGAAGATGTTTGAACAGCCTATAAAGGATTCACCACTCCTTGCGACGAGATGTATACCCAGGCCTATCGTCGGATTGTTACTCAAAGCCTCTGGCCAGAGCATATCATGTTTAGAGTATGAGTCTCTTAAATACATGAGAGTAATTAGAAATCCAAAGGACGAGAAAGACACTACTTGGGCTAGGTGTGACGTAGTCAGCCTAGTGGGGACTGACACACACAGACCATGTCCTGAACCAAGTGGGTATAAGATGGTGAAGGGAATGAGGCACGATTCATTAGAGCTGCTGAAGGGTTTCGAAATTCTTTCTGAGGTCAACCGTTAATCTTTCGATTAATTGAGGGTCATGATGTACTACTAGGTGCCACTCATGATCGTTCTATAATTGGTTGATTATAGACGGCCAACATAAATCGAAAGCCTATTTAGTCACACGCACTACAAGTAATCTGAGGGATTTAAAACGAGTTGAAAATTGAATTTTTCGATCAAGAGAAATAAGTCGAATCTGAATTTATCAGAGGCGCATGGGAAGCTTAAAATGGCTAAGTCTTTTGAAGGCTTATTGGACGAATTAAATGTGTTTAATTCGTGTGGTTGAGGCTTGGTATGGCCGGCCAAAGAGGGTGCCCACCCTCTTTGGTTTGGCCAGCCACAACAATGGAGAGAAACCAATTTATTTGGTTTAATTAATAAAATAAATCTAGCGCGATTTGTTTTATAAATTATGGATAAATAAATTTGTATAAAGAAATTTATATAAAGAAATTTATAGAAATATATTCCCTTTTATGGAAATTAAAATGATCCATGGAATGGTTTATTTTAATTTTATAAAATCAATTATGAATTCATTTTTCCATAATAAGAAAAATTTATAAATTTCTTGTAAAATTTATTCCATAATTAAAGGAGAGATGTATTTGTTTTATTATAAAGTTAGTTATAATAAAACTAGGCATAACGGAATAATTCATAAGAAAATTTATAAGATAAATTTCTTATGAAAAATTATTCCGTTAATTCCGTTAAAGGGGAGACTTAGCAAGGGAGAGACTACTATATATAGGAACCAAGGCAAGACTTGAATTACTAATTGATAGAGTAATCAAAGGATTAAGAAGCTCTCTCCCTCTCTCTTATTCTCTCCCTCTCCTTCTCCCCTCCACCTAGGGCCGGCGCCCCTTACTCATCCTAGGGCTGGCGCCCCCCTCACCTAGGGCCGGCGCACCACTCTCCCCTTCTAGGGTTGCCGTGAGTGAGCCTCCATCAAGAAGGTGCCAAGCAAGAAGAAGAAGAAGCAGATCGCAACTCCTTCCTTCCCGGAATTTAGATTCCGTGTCTTGGTGGTTAGTTTCCTTTCTTCTCTCTTGATCTTCTAGTTGTGCCTTTAGAGAATCTAGTAGTTCTCGTCGGCACAAAACTCGTGACTTTGCGAAGTCATCCCGAAGAGAACTCGGCGTGGACGCGAATAGAGGCGGAGCTTCCGAGGGACGCTACGGTTGGATCTCGTCCCTTACTTCGAGTTACGCGAGGTATTGAAGTAAATTAGTTTACTTTTCGCAAAATTTTAATTTATGATCATGTCCACATATCATAAGGTCGCATGCTAGATACGTGGTTGAAAATAATTTAAGAAATTATTTATGCTAATTCTTCCGCTGCACGTAAATATTTTAAAATTTATGAACCCGTATCCTTGTCAACATGCACCCGGTCCCAACAGCTCCTTTAGCTTTTCCTACCATAAGATTTGTTAGTAGAAAAATATTTAAATATTTTTCTCATTTTTCTTACCATATAGGCTTCTGCATCACTATCCATGGATGCACTTGATTCTTCCGAGTCGGATGAGGAAGTTTTCTTCTTTTTACCTTTTCCCTTATTTGCTATAAGGGATATACTCTTTGGTTTGTAGGATTCTTCAATTGCTCCTCCAATCTGAGTTTCATGGAGCTCCATGGTTGAGAAGAATTCTTCTAGAGAAGTTTTCTCTAGATCCTTGGATATGTAGTATGAGTCTACTATTATGCTCCAATTTGATGTTCTTGGAAATGCATTGATGGCTTTCATCAAAGTGTCTCGGTTTGAAAGTTGTTCTCCTACACTTGTTAGTCCATTAAGTATTTCTTTAAATCTAGCATGCAAATTTGATACATTCTCCTTTTTATCAAGTTTGATGTTGTTGAGTTGGGATCAGAGAATATCTCTCTTTGTCATCTTTGCCTCTGAAGTGCCTTCATGAAGCTCTATTAGCTTATCCCATAAATCTTTGGCACATGAGTAGCTTCCAATTCTTGTTACTTCTTGTTGGGGAAGCACACTTATTAGATGGTGCAAATCTTTTGAATTCGCTAAGTAATCATACCTTTGCTTCTTACTCCATCTTATCTTCTCAAGTAATTTGTTATCTTGATCCCTAGGCACTTCAAAACTATTTTCTATTATTAGCATAATATCAAAATCGGTATTGAAGAATACCTCCATCCTGTTCTTCCACTACGAGAATTCTCCCTCGAATTTTGACGGTTGGATGTGCGAGCCGACCATTTTTGATGATTTTGCTCTTCTTAGCAGTTAGTCCGTTGAAGGTGACTTTGCGCTCTGATACCACTTGTTGGGATCAATGGCACGGCTAGAGGGGGTGGGGTGAATAGCTTGATCACCCAAATTCAATCTCTTCCTACAATCATTAGCACAAGCAGAAACTTAATCTATCAATTAAAACAATGCTAACACGTTACTGGTTATGTGGTTTGGAGATTACTTGCTCCTACTCCATGGCGTGTCCTTGAGGTGGATGAACCCTTGAACCTTCGGTGGATCATGCCCCGGCAATCTCCGACTAAAGTTTTCTCCTTCTCGGTGTAGAACAACCTCTCACAAAGCTTCTTCCTCCTTACAAGATTGAGCTAGGGTTTAGGAGGAAGATGATCACTTGGAGCTTGAGAACATGAACACTTGAGTAAGGATATTACAATGAATTGCTTGTTAGGATGTATACTAAAGACCTAGATTTTGTATGAACATCTATATTTTGGAATAAGAATCACATGGTCATTGTTTACATTTTATATTTGATATATATACTATTGTCCTTTACTTTACATTGTAGATAACATGGTGTGTGGTGCCACACAGAAGATCATGTTATCAGGTCCTTGTAAAGTATAAGTAGTGGCTCACAACCGAGATAGATTTAGACAAACCATTGGAATGGTTGTAGTGTAATTTGGTATTAGTCTATCTTGACTATAGAATTACACTAGTACACTTTGTGTGTATTGAGCAGGACCAATTAGCGGTGATTCGATTTATACTAACTATATAATCGAATTAGACTTCAGATATTATGATGTACATGCTCTTAATCTCGATATAATAACGGGCACATGTACTTAATATCTATTTCTTTAATTTACCAATGGGCGAGATTTATTCGTTAAATCAATAGGCCCGGTAAATTGGGAAATAATATTATTTACAAGGTTTGTCATTGATTATAGAGGGAAACCGTATCCTAATGCATTAGGATGATGATGTCCCCTTGAGAAACTCATAAAGTTTATCATGTAAATCCTGCAGGTGGACTTGGTCCGACATGATGATAAGGTTGAGCGGTACTACTCATGGAGTTAGATATTAATTAATTAAATTGTCAGTAATTTAATTAATTAATGGACATGTGAGATCTTAAACATGGGGAGATTATGTACACATTATATGGTGGAGGCCATATTTAATTATGGGGTAAGTGTGGTATTTCAATGCTAACTCATTAGTGGACCGGGTTATCATTAATGGGTCGGGTTTAGGATCCATTAGGAGACCAAAACCAACTCCTCCTCATGGTCCCAATTGTAGCCTATATATACCTCATAAAGCCATGAAACCAAGACCTAATCAAGGAGACCCAAGCCTTGTGTTCTTTTCATCTCTCCTAGGGTTTGTGGGCGCCGGCCAAGCAAGGAGGTGGGGGGCCGCCAAGAAGAGAATCTTTCTCTTTTTCTCTTCATCTTCTTCTTCCCTTCTGCTCTCCTCCTCCTTTAGGCGTGCGGCTAGGTCAAGCAAAGGAAGGGTTTCCTCTTCCTTTGGCCGGCGGCGTAAGGACAAGGAAGAAGAGTTTTGGCGCCGGTGCAAGGGAGCAAGGAGAGACTGGGCAGGTGATGGTACCCAATGATAGGTGTCACGAATGTGGGTCTCAAATTTAGATATTTGTAAAGCTGGAAACCCTTTTTGCCAACAAGGATAAAAATGTAGTAAAGGGGTCACAGGTCGTATTTTTCCCAGGGCTAGTTAAGGATGTTTGATTCAAGCTCGAGTTTATGTGTCGTCAAATATTTTTGGGTTTCAAGTAAGAATTGGATTTGGTTTCAACTAGAAATGAAAACACAATGAAAAGAAAGTAAACTTAACTAAGTGAACTTAAACAAGGTAATGACAACTAATGAACTCAACCAATGGACAACTTAATCAACTAATGCAAATTTGCTCCCAAGAGTTGGAAATCAAACTGATACAAAATGCAATAGTACACTACAACTTATGTTCAACTTCAGGAATTACCACTCAAAGCAAACCAAATGCTAAGCAAATGAATCAAAATAGTGTTGAAATTTTCGATTGAAACTAATGCAAAAACTATAAACCTAATTGCAGAAATGGAATTTAAAATTCAGAACCAACCTAATACAAAACCAACTGATATCAAATGCAATAGTATGCTAAAAGTTGTGTTTAATCTTGATACCAATCAATGCCGAATCTCTCTTGATACAAAAATTGCAGAATTGAAACAAACTTGATACCAAGAGGAGAAAAAAAAACTTATGTGCCGAAACTGATACTTAATGCAGAACTATAAACTAACAATTCAGAATTGAAACTAATCAATTCAACTTGGAAGACAAAGCTATTAGTGAAGTGCTATGCATGAATGAGTGAAGAAATTCAGAAATGAAGGCAGAAATTCAGACATGATCCAAATGCAGAAACAAACATGCAACTGAGATTAATTGCACAATCTAATGTTCAGACAAGATGTAGAACATCTAAGGTTCACTTGACACAAACTTCAGGAACTTGTAAACTAAGACTTGCAGAATTGGAACTGAAATTTGCAGAAATGGAGCTGAATTTTACAGAAATAAATAGATACGCAAACTGAGAACTGATATGCAACAAGCTGAGCAAAAATGTAGAAATGAAACTAAATGCGAAGCAAGCTTATCTAAGTGCAATTGTTCACTAAACAAGCAACCTAACTAATTAACTTGCAGAATTGAAAACTAATTAATGCAGGAACGATTCAGAAAGAAATTGAGTTCACTGATACACAATTCAGACTATAATTGATACGCAGAAACCAATGTTCAGATATGAAACTAAAGTGCAGAAATGAAATTCAACAAAGAAACTAAGATTCGATCCCTTCCTTTGGTTCAAGCCCTTCTTGCCATCACACAAGAGTAAGCCACGAACCCCCTAGCTTGACAAATCGCTGGAAAATCTGACTTCACGATCGATTCAGCTCAAAATCTACGTCCAGCTGAAACTCACATCTGATCTCCTCATTCTCGCTGTGTGGGATTGCAGTGATGACTTGGGGACAATCAGAGCAATCCAGAGAACCCTCCGACTTGGTCAGATGGATGAAAACGACACATAACCGAGATCCAAGCAATCAAATGGCAGAGCTGATGAAACCCTCAATCAGCTCTGTTCAGTGGCGAATTGGAGCTGGAATCTTCACGGAGACATGTTCCTGACGATCTAGAACTCGATCTAAGGTTGGAGTCGAAGCGGTCGCGCGATCGAATGAGAAGAATTGAAGAAGAACAGTGAAAAACTCGAAGAAACTTAGCTGTGGCGAAGACGCGACAAACTGATCGGGGGAGAAGAGATAGTTTATATAATTTGGAAATGGACGGCTATGATTCTCTCCACTCCATCCAACGGCTTGATCTCTTCAAATCCGAACCAAACCTTCCAGATCTTGATCAAGGGTCAGGATCTACCTCTCAGTAACTCGGATCTTCCATATTTGCAACGGATGGCTCAGATCTATCTGATCTTTGAATGGACGGTCTAGATCTTCCTGAGCTTGATCCAACGGCTGAATGATCTCTGATTTGAATGAAACCTTCAGATCATGACCTGAGTGCTTGATTAGCCTTAACCCTAGCTCGAATTGCATAAAAGTTCTCAGATGGCTCAGATCTAGCCATTTTTGAATCGGACGTCCCATATTATTCGGATGCTTGATCACTCGATCCGGTCCACTTCTGACTCAAGTTTGACCAGCATGACCTAGGTCCATGATCCTTCCAAGCCTATAAATGTAGATTAACAATTTAGTGCCAAAATATTTCAAATGTATAAAGATTTCCAATAAGGCCCAAAATAAAATTAATTCATAGAACCTTGGGTAAATTCAAGATTAAGTATGTAAAATATGGGTCAAACATGGATTTTAGAGCCTGAAATAATCAACAAAATAGTACTTATCAGTAGGTTGGGTTTAAGGGAAAGAATCCTTTCTTTCTCTTCTTCTTCTTCTTCTCTTCTTTCCCTCCTTGGGCATGTGGCTAGGTCAAAAAAAAGAGAGGTTTTGCTTCCCTCTTTTGGCCGGCGGCAACAAGTTTGAAGGAGTGGGTTGGCGCAAGCAAGAGGGAGAAGAAAGGTGGTCTTGGTGGCTTCGTTTCTTGGAAGATCGTCGCCCACACGACGTTCAAGAAGAGGATAGGAATACGATAGAAGATCGAGAGATAAATAAGAGGTATAAATCTTGTTTTCTTGTTCCAGTTAATTGATTTTCTTATTTTGTCATGGACCCCGAAATCATACACAAAAATCGGTGATCCATATTCGTCATCTATTCCGTGGCTAATCGATAAAGGAGTTAGAATTGCTTGAACAACAAGTTTGTTCACGCGATCACTCAAATCGAATAGCACGGTGATGAAAAGGTTGTTCGGAAAGTTTCATTCCATCCGGATTAGTTTCTAATTAATAAAATTTTAATCTAGGGGCATGGAGAGCAATCTAAACGAATGGGAACCTAACAATTGGTATCAAAGTGAGGTTTTCGATTTTGTGTGTTTTGGATTTGGTTACATTCATGCTTATCATATATAATATGCCAGATAATAGTAGGATGTGCGATAGTCTAACTTTTTGGTTGCAGACATAAGATCCAACTATTATGGCTATGTGATTGTGTATGATGGTTGTGTGTGATTGTAATATTATTTTTGAATCCTCGGAGTTGACGAGGCCATTAGTATTTAATTGTGTAATTAAATACAGCAAGTGCTAGCCGCGTATTTTAATTTATTTCGATCTAAATTTCATGTACACTCCTTTGTGGAGTATAGGATCGAAGGATGTATATTAAAATCTTTTTTATTATCAGATCGGGGCTTCTTCTTGCTTGTGCATGGTGAAGGAAGATGGAGACGAGGTGGCGACACGACTGGAGGCATATTGGAGAACACAAGCCATAATAGTTGAAATTTAGATTTTCATATTTATTGCTTGATTGTTATGCTTGTTGTGATTGCATGAAAATTCCTCAATTTTAAATTACTAAGTGGGAGAGGGAATCTTTGAGTCCCGTGGCCTCCATTACCAATTTGATAAGTGATGCGAACAAACTTGCGCGTTGGCTCTGAGTGACTTCCTCCACATCGGATGAGTTTGTTTCGCGGATCACTAGATCAAATATGATTATAGGAAATTATTTAGGAGCGTGTGATCTTCCCCATTGGAAGGGACATAATCCTAGGTAATCGCCTTAGTATCGTGTAATGGTGTACACTTAGATGCAAATAATAGTATCCTCCCCATCAGAGTCTCTGCTATTATTTGTATGGCCGAAGATAAACCAACTATTAATTTTACTTGTTAAAAAGTAAGATTGACAAGATAATAAAATTAATGAGTAAAACCTCCTCTTATAAATGTTTGAATTTGTATATGCCCACAGTATCGTAGCATATAAAATTCACTGTATTTTGAGGTGTTGGTCTTTTTTTTTAATTTTATTGTTTGAGGAATAAATATTATTTTAAAAACTAATATTTTGACCATTGTGATTCTCAAGATTTTTCAAAATGGCTTTTAACCCACTTGCTATGATTTTAAAAGAAAACAAACTTACTGGTCCTAACTACATAGATTGGAAAAAGAACCTGGATATTGTCTTGACTGCTGAGGAGTATAAATTTGTACTCTTTGAGATCTGTCCTGAAAAACCCAGTGAGAATTCTAGTGAAGAGGAGAAGGAATGTTATAAGAAGAGGGTGAAGGCAGACGAGATGGCGCGGTGTTATATTTTGGCTTCCATGTCAAATGTGCTGCAACATCAACATTAGGCTTTTTCCACTGTTTATGACATGATGTTCAATCTCAAGGAACTCTTCGGATACCAGAATCAGACTACCAGGTACGAAGCCATGAGGAACTTGATGACGACCACCATAATTGAGGGGACACCCGTGAGGGATCATGTTCTCAAGATGATGACTCATTTGAATGAGATGGAAGTCCTAGGAGCTGAAATCGATAGGGAAACCTAGGTCGATATCATTCTCCAATCACTACCCAGGAGTTTTGAGCAGTTTCGCCTGAATTGCAATATGAACAAAAGGACATATTTGTTGGCGGAACTTCTGACAGAATTTCAGGCGATAGAGGGGCTATTTCATCAAAGTGGTCAAGCTTATGTTGCTAAAAAGGTTTCTGCTTCTAAACCGATAGGCAAGAAGAAGAAGAAACAAGGTTTAGCAAAGAAAGCGACTGGGTCTTAAGGACCTCAGGCCGGAGTGAAGAAGCCGAAAGGCATGTGCTTCACATGCAAGTAGACTGGACATTGGAAGTTGGACTATCCCCACCGAAAGGAGAACAATAAAGATATATCTTTTTCATTAGTTGTTGAAACATGTTTAGCGGTGCTATATACCGGTACCTAGTGTGTAGATACGGGAGCCACTGATCATGTTTGTAATTCATTGCAGGGGTTTCAGAAAACAAGACGACTACATGAGGATGACTACCTGGTGGCGGCTATTGCAGTGGGAGACGTTTATTTATCATTTGCTAAGAATAAATGTTTGGTTTTAAGAAATTGTCTTTACGTACATTCTTTTAGGAAAAAAAATTAATTTCAGTTTCTAAATTATTTTTGGATGGATATTCTATTTCTTTTAATGACAAGGTTGTTATCAAAAGGAATAGAAAGATTATTTGTTCTGGTGCGTTAGTTGGCAATTTGTACACTCTTGAACCAATAACTCCCACGATGCAGATAGAAATTAATAACTCTTCATCTAATCATAATAAGAGAAAATAACCTTCGAAAATGAACCAAACGTATCTTTGGCATCTAAGATTAGGTCATATTAATTTAAGTAGAATTCAAAGGTTGATAGTTGATGGACCTTTGGGTTCATTAGTGGTGGAAGACTTCCCAACCTACGAATCATGCTTGGAAGGTAAAATGACCAAGAGGCCTTTTATGGCCAAGGGGTATAGAGCCAAAGATGTGTTGGAGTTGGTTCATTATGATTTGTGTGGTCCTATGTCTATGAAGGTAAGAGGTGACTTTAAATATTTTGTCTCATTTATAGACTACTATTCAAGGTATGGATACATTTACTTGATGCGCCGCAAGTCTGAATGCTTTGATAGGTTCAAAGAATTCAAGGTTGATGTGAAGAAACGTCAAGGTAAAAGTATCAAGATACTGTTAGATGTGTATACTAAAAGACTTGTTCTTTTTATATATATAAGATCATCTACATTTTGAAAAGAGAATCACAACAACATAGATGCGTATTTATATTAGTATATGCATAAAAGTCTGATACTTCACATTGTAGATAACATGGTGTGTGGTAACACACAGAAGATCGTGTTATCAGTCCCTTGCCTAGTATAAGTAGAAGCTCACAACCGAGATAGAGTTGGACAAACCATCGGGATATTTGTAGTGTAATTAGGTGTGGTTTGTCTTGACCATAGAATTACACTAGTGTGCTTTGTGTACATTGAGCAGGACAAAAACTAGAGGTCATCCAATTTGTACTAACTTAATAATTGGATTGGACCTCGGATTATTATGGAGTACAATCCCTAAATCCCGATATAATAACGAGCACGTATAGTTAATATTTATTTCTTTGATTTACCAATGGGCGAGATTTATTCTGCTAAATCGATAGGCCTAGTAAGTTGGGAAATAATATTAATTATATCGTGTGCTATTGATTATTGAAGGAATTCGTATCCTGGTGAGTCGAGATGATGATGCCCCCTTGATGAGCTCATAAGGTTCATCATGTTAAACCCTGCAGGTGGATTGATCCAACATGATAATAAGGTTGAGTGGTACTAGTTAAAGAGTTAGAAGTTGATTAATTAAAATTGTCAGTAATTTAAATTAATCAACGGGCATTCGATATCTTTAACACGGAGGGATGGATGTACTCATAATAGGTGGAGCCCATATGAAAATATGGGGTTGGTGAGGAAGTTCAATGAAGATCTTTTAGTGGAATGGATATTCATTAATGGATTGGTTTTAGATCCATTAGTGGGCCAAGACCCAACTCCTCCTCTTGGTCCCTACCTTAGTCCTATATATACCCCATGGGATCATGAAACCAAGGCTTAATCCAATTGATTAACAACCAAGGCTTCTCTCCTCTCCTCTCTCCCTTCTCTCTCCTAGGGCATTCGACCGACGCAAGGAAGAGGAGAAGTTCTCCTGTTCTTTTCTTCCTCCCTTCTTCACCACCACTTGGCCAAGCTTCACATAGACAAGGAGGAGTCATCCTCTTCCTTTTGTGGTGCTCGGCGGCGAGGGAGGAGTGGCCGGCGACCGGTGGGAGGCGGCGCAAGGGGGTGCGGCAGCGGCGCTGCAAGTTTGGAGGAGGAGGAGAGTTTGGCTGGTTTTGGGTTAGAAAGAAGATTGTTTCTCTCCTTCTTCTTCTTCTTCATCTTCCTCCTTGGAGCTTCCTTGCTATTGGCGAGCTCGGCAAGCTCTTGGTGGCCGGTGGCACAAGGAAGAAGGAGGGAAGGTGGCCGACGGTTCTAAACCCTAGTGTCTAGGGTTTTTGGCTAGGCGCATGAAGAGGTGTTTCATTGGTGATCCTTGGTGATTCCGGTTCTTGGTAGCTCATCACTCACACGATGTCTGGGAGGGAAGGGACATAAGGTAGAAGACTACGAGGTAAAGGAAGGTATAATTTTCTTCCTTGGCTCCTTTGTTTTAGTCTTATCATTTCATGTGTATTAATTAATTATTTTGGTTTTGGATCATGGTTAATAATTAATTAATTGGACCCCGATAATAAACACAAAAATCAGCGATCCACTCATTGTCTTTTCCGCGGTCGAACGGTTAGGCAAATTACAAGGCTCGATCTTTGAGATTGGTCAAGTCGTACTTTGAACCGTTCGATACGATGACGAGATGGTCGTTTGGGAGACGGGTCTCCATTCGGATTAATTTTTTAATCTGTAGACATGGAGAGGTTTCTCAAGGATGACCAAGTATTCGCTTAGGAAACTTGCCAAGCCATACCCATCAGATACTACGGTTTGATCGTGGTGGTGAGTACCTCTTGGGAGAGTTTAGGAGTTACTTATCAGAGACTTGGATTCAATCCCAATTGTCTGCACCTGGTACACCCCAACAGAACGGTGTGGTGGAGCGAAGGAATAGGACTCTTATGGTGATGGTTAGATCGATGATGAGTTTTTCGAAGTTACCGAATTCGTTCTGGGGATATGCTCTGGAAATGACAGTGTACATTCTGAACTTGGTATCTTCTGAATCACTACCCTCTACACCCATAGAATTGTGGACTGGGCGTAAGCCTAGTCTGAGACATATTCGGATTTGGGGTAGTCTAGCACATGTGCTGAAGGGAGATGCTGATAAGTTGGAATCTCATACAGAAGTACGCTTGTTCGTAGGCTTTCCTAGAGGGACGAAAGGTGGTTTATTTTATAGTCCCAAAGATCAGAAGGTCATCGTTAGCACGAATGTCCAATTTTTAGAAGAAGACTATGTGATGAACCACAAGCCCATGAGTAAGATTGTTCTAGAGGAAGTGAGAGGGGAAGTTCCTACTTCAGTACCAACGGTACAGGAGGACATACCACAAGTGATTGCACCACGTGTTACAGAGGATACACAGGTAGTACCTCGTCGTAGTGGGAGGATTGTTAGACAACCTGACATATTCATGTTCTTAGGAGAGTCTTTCGACTTGGTCCATGGTGAACATGAACTTTATCCTTGGACCTATGACGAGGCACTCTAAGATAACGATGCGGTATCTTGGCAAAAGACAATGAATTATGAGATAGAATCTATGTATTCTAATCAAGTCTAGGAGCTAGTAGAACCACCTGATGGTGTAAACTCCATTGGATGTATGTGGATCTACAAAAGAAAGAAATGATCAGACGGGAAGGTAGAGACCTTTAAAGCAAGGCTTGTTGCGAAGGGGTATACTCAGAAAGAGGGTATCGATTATGAGGAGACCTTTTCCCCGGTAGCCAAGCTTAAGTCTATCCGGATTCTCTTATCTATTGTTGCTTATATGGTTATGAGGTTTGGCAAATGGTTATCAAGATAGCTTTCCTTAACGGAAGTCTTGAGGAAAACATCTATATGAAGCAACCAGAGAGATTCATTGCAAAGGGAAAAGAGCATCTTGTGTGTAAGCTTAATCGATCCATTTATGAATTGAAGCAAGCTTCAAGATCATGGAACATCTGGTTTGATGAGGTAATCCAGTCTCATGGATTTATTCAATGTCCGGATGAGTCTTGTGTATACAAGAGATGTGACAGAAACGTAGTGGTATTTCTTATACTATACGTAGTTGACATTTTGCTCATTGGCAACAATGTCAAAGTGTTATCAGACGTAAGGGTATAGTTGTCCAAACAGTTTGATATGAAGGACTTGGGCGAAGCTGGACACATCCTTGGGATCAAGGTTATAAGGGATCGCAAGAAAAGGAAGTTGTGCTTATCTCAAGCTTCGTATATTGACACTATCCTTGTTGGTTGTAGCATGCAAAACTCCAAGAAAGGTTTTCTACCTTTTCGGCATGGAGTGTTGGGACCTTGTCGTTTAGCTAGAGGGGCGCAGGGGGGGGGGGTGAATAGCTACTTTTCGATTTTCTTTCTATACGTGTTAGCAAGCGCAAGTAGAAATACTAATAACACAAATAAACAAATGCTAACACAAACCGATTTACGTGGTTCGGAGATAAGACTCCTACTCCACGGCTTTCCATAAGGTGGATGATCCCGAACCGTCGGTGGATGAGTCCTCGGAAGACCTCCGGCTAGCTCTTGTCGCTCCTTGTGGGTGGAGAAACCTCGCCACAAAACCACACCAACACCCGAGCACTAGAACACTACTAATAAGCTCTAACCAAGTTTATTTCGTCAACTCTTTCCCAGCCAAATTGAGCACTCTTAAATAGAGCTCATTGCTGAAAAGAGCTGTTACCAGTCGACTGGTCCAAGCACTAGTCGACTGGTCTACTTGGATTCGAACGTTACACACCAACATTTTGCATTCTAGTTAGCATCAGTCTACTGATCACAGGATCAGTCGACTGATCTTTCTGTACACTTCATCAGTCGACTGATCCAAGCACCAGTCGACTGCTCTACCCTTAAACCTAAGGTTTCCCTTCCCGAGTATAATCTCTTAGCACTTGAACCCTCATGACTCAGCTGACCCTTCATCTAGCAGCCTCGACCTATTGCCTTCAAGCCTTCTTCGACTTTGGCTCTTGTCCCTCGGATGCATGCAAGCCCACGGCTCGTCTCCACATGTCATCCTTAGCGTATGCCTCGAAGTACGCTTCCCTTGGCTCATCGTTCCTGTTTCCAGCAATCTTGACCTGTTGCCTTCAAGTCTTCTTCGACTTTGGCTCTCGTCCCTCGGATGCATGCAAGCTCACGACTCGTCTCCCATGCCATCATTCGTGTATGCCTCGAAGTGCGCTTCCATCGGCTCATCGTTCCTGCTTTGTCCATGATCCCTCGGATGCATGCAAGCCCACGATTCGTCTCCCCATGCCATCCTTCACCGGCCCTGAAGTTGTCCAGCTAAGTCGATGTGTATTTTACAAAACCTGCACACTCAAATACACATATCAAACACAAGGGTGAACCTAACTTAAACCCTTTGCCCAAACATCAAAACACATGGTTACTTCAGACCATAGATTGCCCCAACAGTCTCCCCTTTTTGATGTTTGGCAATACGTTTAAGTTAGGGAAAACAAATAGCAAATACAATGCTAACAACTATTTGGACTTACGTTGCCAAAGCTTCACCTTGGACTTATACCGCCAATGGGTATGCAATGCAAATATGCATGTATCCTATTACAAGACAACCCCACACCTAACCTCACCAAGAGTTAGGATTTTTACCAACCAGGCTTTTTAAAACCTCTCCAAGGCTCCCCCTACATTGGACTTACAAAGGATTTTTTCCCCCTTCGCCACTAACCGAGCACAAAGCTCCCCCTTTACCTAAGCTCCCCCTTGACCTAGGATTTCTTGCAAAGGCGTGTTTGGTTTCCCACTTAAACCCAACACTTCTCCCCCTTTGCCAAACATCAAAAGGACTCCAACAATCTCCCTTTTATTAGATCCTTTACCCTCTAATGATCATAAACAGAGTGTATTAACTCCCCATAAGATTATACACTTGTTTTATACCATCACGACACTTTCCAATTGCTGAAAAATAATTTCATCCTACATCAGTCGACTGGGATAGTTACCAGTCGACTGATCCCCATTAAAAAACCATACAATAGATAATCTCTCCGACAACATTGTTACCAGTCGACTGCCCCCTGAACCAGTCGACTGGTACCCTGAAAATCTCATTTTTAGCATTTCTGACCCAATTTCAGAAATGCATCAGAAATTCCACAAATCTCCAAAAATTCCCAAATTTTGTGGAGAGGTTTGTGGTACCCGTATCTACTTTGGAAAAATACATTTAAAAATGTATCTATCACCAATCCCAAGATTGACATAAAACTCAAAACTATCTAAATGGTTCAATTGAACTTTGACCTAAAGTCCTAGTTTTGACCTCCTCTTGATGTCTCTGCCCATACCAAACTACAATGCATCCCTAGCATTGGTTTATATGACATCTATTCATCAAAAATCAAATTTCATGCAATATGACCCCCAATCTCATATTTTTATGCATGAAACTAACTTCCAATGTGCCAAGTCCCTAGGATTAAGACTCAAACCTGTCTTCAAATCCTTTGGCACACTCCATGGTCCATCTAGATTTCCGAAAGAAATCCTCCCGATATCCATTGACCATGGGTTCCAACTTAGCTCCTAGAGCCCCCCTTGAGCTCTTAGCCTTAGTCACCTCCCTAGGCGACTCTTCTATAGACACAAGACCACACCGGTGTACCTCCGGTGATCCTTGGCCTACAAACTTAACTTTCTTAACCTTAGACACCTTGTCCTTGATTAAGTTCTTCTTTTTCCTTTTAAATGACTTTTCCTTACCATTTCTGGTCTTCCCTTTGCTATAGTCATATGACATCCTTGCATATGACTTTTCTATAGCATTTGATCTCATAGATCGGTATCCTAGACCGGATCTATCATTGTCAGGGTTTTGACTACTCAACCCCATACCTAAACCCTTAGATCCAGTAGTGAATCTATTTAAGATTTTCTGTAATTTATCAAGCTTTGCCCTCAAAGCTTGATTTTCCCTTTCTAGGTTCTCAAACCTAGAATCAACATGTCCACCTTGGACACTCCTAGACCTACCCACCTTCCTAGGCTTATGTCTCCCCTTCTTGGAATTTATGCCTTGGTCCTTAGGTCTAAAGGGTCTAGGTTTATCATGATGCATGAATTTCCTAGGGTTTTGATATGCAACATTAATCCTATTTTTATCATGATATCTAAAACCAAAATTAGGCATGGGTAAATAATTTTCATTATTTCTAACATGTATGGAAGAATTTGAATTATATCTAAAGTTATGGATTACCTCCCTTACCGTTGTAGCTCTCCCTTGATGTGACCTTTTCTTCTTCTCCTTCCTCACCCATTTTCTTAAATGCACCAACTTCTTGAATTATTCTTTTCTTGAGCATTTGGTGTGGTAGTGTCCTAGCTCACCACATGTGAAGCACCTTATATGCTTTTTCTGTTAGTGATATGTCCTAAGGCAAATTGCCTTATGATTGTAATCATTTATTTTAATAAATGAATATTCACTATTTGAGTATACATGTTTATGTATTTGATTGAGATCTTAAACTCATTTACTGAATGCCCACAATACAATTCATAGCATGAGAGAATTTGTGATGAATTCACAACTAGTGATTATCTCTACATGTGCAATTGTGAAATATTAAAATTGTCCCTAGTCGATGAATTGATAAATATGAACACTATCAATTCTGTTGAGACTAGCATGAGTTATTCTCTAATCAGCTGATTCTCACTGGCTGGTGACATTGGGATGTCCGGAGATAAACATGAATGATAGTTAAGGGAACTAGTTCATTGGAGTGACTGGCTGTAAAACTTCATATGGTAGTCTACATATAGATATGTCAGTGAAGTTCTTACTGCAGCTTAAGTGCGATGTTCCTTTGACTTGCAGTGTTCAAGTCATCTTGATCATGGAGACTTATACTTTGACATCTTAAGCAAGCATCTCCAAGGAGGTGTGGACCCAGGATGATTGGGTATAAGCCGAAGTACCCGAAGATGTTTGAACAACCTACAAAGGATTCACCACTCCTTGCGAGGAGATGTATACCCAAGGCCTATCGTTAGATTGTTACTCGAAGCCTCTGGCCAGAGCATGACATGTTCAGAGTATGAATCTCTTAAATACATGAGAGTAATTAGAATCCATAGGACGAGGAAACGTTACTTGGGCTAGGTGTGACGTAGTCAGCCTAGTGGGGACTGACACACATAGACCATGTCCTGAACCAAGTAGGTATAAGATGGTGAAGGGAATGGGGCACGATTCATTATAGCTGCTGAAGGGTTTCAGAATTATTTCTGAGGTCAACCGTTGATCGTTCGATTAATTGGGGATCATGATGTACTATTAGGTGTCACTCATGATCGTTCTATAATTAGTCAATTATAGACGGTCAACATAAATCGAAAGCCTATTTAGTCACACACACTACGAGTAATCCGAGGGATTTAAAATGAGTTGAAAATTGGATTTTCCAATCAAGAGAGATTAGGTTTGGTTGAGCCAAACGATAAGTCAAATCTGAATTTTTTCAGAGACGCATCGGAAGCGTAAAATGGCTAAGTCTTTTGAAGACTTAATAGTGAATTAAATGAGTTTAATTCATTGGGGCATGGCTTGGATAGGCCGGCCAAACAGGGTCCCCACCCTCTTTGCTTGGCCGGCCACAACAAAGGGAGGGAACCAAATTGTTTGGTTCAATTTATAAAATAAATCAAGTGTGGTTTGTTTTATAAAATTATGGATGATATAAATTTTTATATAAACTAAGGTTTGGTTTATTTTTTCATGAAAATTAAAATGAACCATGGATTGGTTTATTTTATTTTATAAAATCAATCATGGATTGATTTACCATGATAAAGAAATTTATATAAAATTTATTTTTCATGAAAATTAAAATGAACCATGGATTGGTTTATTTTATTTTATAAAATCAATCATGGATTGATTTACCGTGATAAAGAAATTTATATGATAAATTTCTTATGAAAATTTATTCCATAAGAAAAGGAGACTTGGTTGATTTTTATCATGAATTAAAATATAATTTTAACCATGATATAAAATCAAGACTTGGCATGATGGAATAAGTCATAGAAAATTTATATGATAAATTTCTTATGAAAATTTATTCCATAAGAAAAAGGAGACTTGGCGGTTGAGAGGCCACTATATAAAGGAACCAAGGCAAGGCTTGGAAATCAATCCAAGTATTCTTGCTTGGGCTCTCTCCCTCTCCTCCCTTCTTCCTCTTGGCTGGCTACAAGCCTCTCCCCCTTTCTTCTTGCCGTGAGCACAAGGAGAAGCATCGAGGCGACGAAGTTCTTCCGTTGGGACGATCTTCCTCTCCGGCCATCATCACCTTGGGATTGGGCGCATGTCATCTTCCTCCTTCTCGCCGGAATTGTGATTCCGGCCAACCTTGGTGGTGAGTTTTTCCGATGTGATTACTTCTCTCTTGGTTTTTCTTGTCGCGTTCTCGGAGAATCTAGTAGTTCTCGAGAACACGAAACTCGTGGCTTTGTGAAGTCATCCCGAAGATACTCGGCGTGGACGCGAATAGAGGCGGAGCTTCCGAGGGACGCTTACGGTTGGATCTCGTCCCTTTCTTCGAGTTACGCGAGGTAACAAGTAAATTAGTTTACGTTTCTGCAAAATTTTAAATATATGATCATGTCTACACAACATAAGGTTGCATGCTTAGATGTGTGGTTAAATAATTTGAGAAATTATTTATGCTAAATCTTCCGCTGCACGTAATTAATTTTAAAATTACGAACCCGCATCCATGTCAACATGCACCCGGTCCCAACAGTAGTATCAGAGCAGGTTAGTGTTCGACATAATCATATAATTGTTTTGTGGAAAACATTGTCATGATCTCAATTTTGGAAAAAATTTTCAATTATGGAAACTTTCCAATTATGGTAAATTTTAGATTTAGGAATTTCAAAGTTTGGAAATCCTCATGAAATTTCGCAAACTTTTGAAATATCCCTGTTTCTGAAATTTTATGATAATTGTGAAAACCTTCCATTTTGGAAACTTTCCAATTTTGGAAATTTGCTATTTTGGAAATTTTTTAATTTTGGAAATATGTAAGTTTTCTTTGTACCAAAAACTTACAATTATTCTGAATATTTTTTATTTTTGGAAACTTTCCATTTATGGAAAGCTCGCAATTTTGGGCACTTTCTTTCAAGAAAGTCTAGACAAATTATGGGAATATTATTGGCATTTAAATTCATAATTGGAAATTAAATTATTTACAAAATTCTTTATTTTGGATTGAGCCTCGGAGAGCCGTCCAATTTAAAGTTAGTTGTTATAATTAAATTTCCTATATTGAATTTAAATTGTCAAATGTTTAATTTGGATTGAGCCTCGGGGAGCCGTCCAAATTATATTATCAATAAATTCTTATTTTGGATTGAGCCTCGGGGAGCCGTCCAAATTAAGTTATTTATTGATATTAATTTTCCATAAATAAAATATGCGATCAAATCTTGAAAATTTTTGAGGTGATTCTCAAACGATAATTTCCTTATTTGATTTATGAGGTGATGCTCTTACATATTATTGTCTCCAAAATTAATTAGGAAAATTATTTCCTATAGAGTATATTTCCTTAAATAAGATTTTCATGAAAATAATATATGGTTGAATTAAGGGAATCTGTCTTTTAATTTAATAAGATTTGATTTAGAGAAATCAAAGTCTTAAACATATTATTTCCGAAATTGATTATGACAATTTAGGAAATTGTTTCCCAAAACAATTCCTTGAATAAAGTGTGAAATTAGAATTAGGAAATTCGGTTCCTAATTCAATTAATGAGACTTGATAAATTAAGTCACATACATACTTTATTAAGGAAATCGTTAGAACATGACATAATTATATGTCATGAATGTGCTTAAAAGAAAAGGATGAGACCCAAAATCCCTTACAAAATATTAAGGCCAACACCTTCCATTAATATGGTTAGAACCGGAGTTTTGTTTCTCGTTTGGGTTGATGGACACATCCATGCCCAGCTTGAACCTCGATATGTTCAAACCATGTAATTAGTTTATGATTAATATAGTTGGAGTCAGAGGTCAATCCTTAGTTTTGGTTGTTGGACACATCCAAGCCTGACTAAACGGTTGAATGAGCTCCAACTATATTAAAACTATTTCTTGATTAATGGGTCAACCTTAAGCTTGGAGCATCGATTTGTTGTGCCACAGCCAAGGTCGATGTAAAGAGAGGTGCAGTTGGGTGCTATGTATATTGTTGCATACTTGTTAATGAGTTAACAACCCAATGATTTATGCAAACATTCAATTAGTTGATAGCATAATGTGATAGTTACATATATGTAATATGTAATCGGTATAATTACCTACCTTCATAGCTAAGAATAACTTGATGGCCCCAGCCATGGTTGTTCTTATCTATGGATGGATATCAACCTATTTGGAGATGTTCTTACGATCTCCCGAATCGATAAAAAGGGTTATTCAATTCAAAAAATAAATAGGATTTAATAAATGTATATTGATGCATTCTTTATCATTCTCATCACATAACCTCAATTTGTATTTCTAAGATAATCACTTGACCATGTCTTCTCTGAATTTGCATTCCATTTTGGTAACCAATAAGTTAACTAAGGACAAAAGGATTGAAAAAGCACCAAAAGACACTTGCCATCATTGTGGCAAGGAGGGCCACTGGCGAAGAAACTGCAAGGTTTATCTTGAGTCCTTGAAGAAGAAGGCATCCGATGCCCCATCCTCTTCAGGCATCTTCGTTATTGAATGTCACTCTATTTCCTCGTACACCTGGGTACTTGATACTGGGTGTAGCTCACATATATGTAATGACATACAGGGGCTAAGGAATAGAAGAAGACTCGTCAAGGGAGAAGCGAATTTGCGAGTTGGAAATGGAGCAAAGATTGCTGCTATTTCCATCGGAACATATTTGCTAAAGCTCCCTACTGGATTTTTCTTAGAATTGGATAATTGTTATTTTGTTCCTTCGTTAATAAAGAACATTGTATCTATTTCATGCTTGAATGAAAAGGGTTACCATTTAACTTTTAGTAACAATTGTTGTTACATAACATTAAATGGTGTTCTTTATGGGACCAGAACATTATGCAATAGTATCTACACGTTGTATTTATCCGGTGACATTTTCAATATCGAAGTTAGCAACAAACGTGCTCGAATAGATAATCAAATAGACTCCTACACGTGGCATTGTCGTCTTGGCCATATAAGCAAGAAACGCATGACCAAATTACACCGATGTGGAATTCTGGAATCATTTGACCCTGTTCATTTGATACATGCGAATCATGCTTAAAAGGCAAGATGGCCAAATTACCCTTTTCCGGAAAAGGTAAACCAGTGGGAGAATTGCTTGGTCTAATACATATTGATGTATGTGGACCAATGTCAACTCTTGCACAAGGAGGCTATAGCTACTTCATTACCTTTATCGATGATCACTCACGATTCAGGTATGTGTTCTTAATGAAACACAAATCTGAAGCTTTTGAGAAATTCAAAGAGTTCAGAAGTGAAGTAGAGAAACAGCTTGGCAAAAGTATTAAGATACTTCGATCCGATCGGGGTGGTGAATACTTAAGTCAAGTGTTTCAAGATTATCTTAGGGACAATGGGATATTGTCTCAATGGACTCCGCCATATACACCACAGCATAATGGTGTATCTGAGAGGTGTAACCGAACCTTGATGGACATGATTAGATCTATGATGAATCATGCAACTCTTCCAAAATCCTTTTGGGGCTATGCGCTTAAGATAGCTGTTTACTTGCTAAACAGAGTCCCGACCAAGGTAGTCTCTACTACTTCATATGAGACGTGGAATAGTAAGAAACCTCATTTATCTCACCTAAAGATATGGGGTTGTCCTGTTTATGTGAAGCAGACTGTATCAGACAAATTGGTTGCTAAGTCTGATAAATGTCTATTTATTGGATACCCTAAGGAAACGAAAGGTTACCAATTCTATCATCCCTTGGAACAAAAGGTGTTTGTTTCAAGGCATGCTGTATTTCTAGAAAAAAAATTTCTTTTACAAGAAAACAGTGGGAGTAGCATTGAACTTGAAGAAGTTCAAGGAACTCCAATAGACATTACAGAGACACCTAGTCTAGACCCACAACCAATAACTCATAATGATGAGCTATCAGTTGAACCTAAAACAATACCACTTCTTCGTAGGTCTGATAGGACACAATATTCCAGAGAGATACGGATTTCTCATAAGTGAATCGAACGACGTGTTACTCATTAGCGATGACGAACCTATCAGTTATGAAGATGTTCTGAAAAATTCAGAAAGGGATAAATGACTTGAAGCCATGAAGTCGGAAATGGATTCCATGTACGAAAATCAAGTATGGGACTTGGTTAACCCACCTGAAGGGATTAAGCCCATAGGGTGCAAGTGGGTTTTCAAGAAGAAAACCGACATGGAAGGTAATGTTGTTACCTTTAAGGCTAGATTAGTGGCAAAAGGATATCGTCAGAAACAAGGAATTGATTATGACGAAACCTATTCAGTAGCTATGCTTAAATCCATTCGGATGCTCCAGGCCATAGCAGCTCATTATGATTATGAGATATGGCAAATGGATGTGAAAACATCTTTCCTTAATGGAAACCTGCTTGAGGATGTATACATGATACAACCTGAAGGTTTCACATCGGTTGATAAAACCAAAGTATGCAAGCTTCGACGATGCATATATGGACTAAAGCAAGCATCCAGGAGCTGGAACATCCGTTTTGATGAGACAATCAAAGAGATTGATTTCTCACAAAATCCTGACGAACCTTGTGTGTACAAGAAGGTTAGTGGGAGTGCAGTCGTATCCTATGTTATATGTCGATGACATATTACTTATAGAAATGATATATCAGTCTTACAGTCAGTTAAAATTTGGTTGTCCAAAACTTTCTTC
>JAGFNQ010002805.1:33632-68696 GCA_024364735.1 Boesenbergia rotunda
CTCCTGGAGTTGCTCTTGTAATTCCTTCAACTCTGCTGGAGACATACGATATGGGGCCTTCGAGACCGGACCGGTACCGGGCACTAGCTCGATCTCGAATTCCACTTCTCGGTTGGGAGGTAGTCCAGGCAATTCTTCTGGGAACACTTCTGGATATTCACAGACTACCCGTACATTCTCCTGCTTGAGTTCTTCCTTTGCTTCTGATTCCACTATGTGTGCTAGAAAACCAGCACACCCTTGCTCTAGCATCTGGTGGGCTGCCAAGGCTGAGAGAAATTTCTGAGTCTTCCTCCTTGGGGCTCCTTGAAACTCGAATGGTGGTTCCCCTTCTGGGCTGAAAACCACCTTCCTTCTATGGCAGTCCACTGAAGCGTTGTACTTACTGAGGAAATCCATGCCCAATATGATGTCGAAGTCCTGCATCGCAAGGACTATCAGATCGACATGTAGCTCTCGGTCTGAAATCTTGATTGGCACAGCCCGGAGCCGCTGGGTGGATTCCATGATTTCCCCTGAAGGGAGAGTTGTCAGGAATCTGGACTCCCAACTCTCTGTAGGCACCTGTAACTTACTAGCAAAAGGTACTGATACGAAAGAATGGGTCGCCCCAGTGTCAAACAGTGTAGTAGCTAAATGCTGAAAAATAACTATTTGACCTGTTACGACCGTGGAGGCGCTGGCAGCTTCTTCCTTCGTGAGGGAAAAGACTCTGGCATTGGTTGGAACTGGTGCTGCTTCCAATCCTCCCTGACTGATCTGAGGTCCCTCCAGCATAGTAGGCATGTAATGTAACTGGGGCTTGCCTCCATACTGTACGGACTGCTGAGGAAGTACTTTAAACTTGTTTGGGCAGTCTCTGGATCTGTGTCCCTCTTGTCCACATGAATAGCATCCAGTTACACCCAAAAGGCATGTTCCTGGGTGGTTCCTCCCACACTTAGGACAAGGTGGATACCTAGCTTGCTTATTCTCTGGTTTTCCTTTCTGGCTGCCAGGCCACTGCTTCCTTTTGTGGTTCTTGTTCTTCCAGTTCTGGCTATTTGGCTGAGGCTTCTGGCCTCCTATTGTCTTGTTCTCAATCAGGACTAGCTTCTGCTGTGCTCGCTGTGCCTTGATGCTATTCAGGTAGTGCTCTGAGATTAGAGCACTACTGACCAACTCCTCGCTGGTCTCGGGTCGGTGCGTCCCGCTGTTCACATTGAGTGCTATTTCAGGGTTCAGCATGCGGAGCATCAGTCTGACTCGCTCCTTCTCTGTGCTGACTAGCTCTGGGCAGAGGCGAGCTAGTTTGTTGAACTTTGCGACTGCTTCTCCCACTGGTAGGCTACCCTGTCTGAACTCCATGAAGTCCTCGAAGTGCTTGTTGGTAACCTTCATGTGGAAAAATTCCTCATAGAACTCGTGCTCAAAATCTGCCCAGCTCATCTGGTTGACTATCTTCTTACTCTTGACTCGCTCCCACCACATACGAGCATCTCCAGTTAGGCAGAAGGAGGCACATTTGACCTTCTCAACTTCTGGCCAGTCAAGAAGCTCCATTGTGCTTTCTAAAGTCTTGAACCAAGCCTGGGCATCCCAGGGCTCAGTCGTGCCTGAGAAGCTTTCAGGTTTCAGTCTCTGCCACTGGACGAGGTATGCTTCTGGTCTTCGGTTCACGGCAGGGGTCTCCTGTGGGACGGGTGGAACTTCGGCCACTACTGGAGTTCCCACTCCTGCTGTGGGTGGTGTAGGGGGCGCTGGGTGCTGATTTGCCATCAGTGTGGCGATGATCTTCTGTTGTTCTGTCATCTGAGCTTGCATTTGAGCAATGACTGCCATCAGGTTTGGCTGTTCTGTGCCAGGCTCACTGTTATCTTGAACTGGAGTTCTGTTCCTTGCATTAGGAGCTCGGCCTCTTCTTGCCATCTAATAATGCATAAGGGAACAAGAAATCACTACTACATCTCTAGGTACAAACTTGTTTTCTTACTTAGTATCCTAATGTCCATTCTAGGGATTAAACATGATTCCGTGATACTAAGGGATTAAACATGCTTCCTTGTTCTATGCACATATGAGTAAGTACTTAAGCATTTCTCTATACTGTAATTAAGTAAAGGGGCAATAGAAAAACTGAACTTAAATCTTTCTTACTTGAAGACGGCAAGGTTGATGCTGACGTGTGTGTGATGCTGAAGAATGGAAACTGCTCTGATACCAACTGTAGCGACCCGCCTTCTTTGCTTCAGACGGATCGTTACTTTTCTCTACTTCTCGACTTTTGATACATGACTAAAAATGCGGAAATCTTTTTTTTTTAAACTTTTAAATTCATCTAACAATTATATTCTAACTTAAGCAATCATGCATGATAATATATCACACTTTCTATCTCAAAAGCTCGCAAATGGTACACTTTGAAGCTTGCCTCGCCCAACACCACAATCGGGTATCAGTCGACTGATACTGCATCAGTCGACTGATAGGCCTGAATTCAGAAAACTCAGATTTCGGCAGTTGCTTCACAGCTCCTCCAAACCTATAATTTCGAGCCATATGGAATCATGACACCATTTCTACACTCTATGACAGTTTTCAAATGAGTTTAGTCAATCAAAACGAATCCATGAACTTGAAATTTGGACTTTTGCGGAAGAAAATAAACTATTCAAGTTATATGAACTTTAACACTAAAGTTTGTACCAATCTTGACTTCTATACATTCATAACATCAAATACATGTTCTATGACCTTGCTAAAGCATTATGAAATGTGAATGCAACTTTTCTAAACATATTTAAACAATGAAACTTAATTCAAAGAAGAAATTGATACTATCTTGGCACATGCATCTATTTCTCTAACAAAGTATCAATATCTCCAACTACTCACATTTCTACTCATCCAATGCAATCATAAGAATATATAGGCTAAAAGAAATGACATGGAATCTTTACTCTAAGAAATTGAGTATGTAAAACTATCCAAACTTAAATGTTCGCTAAACTCCATAAAACAAGAACTTGAAATTCAAATGAACTATAACATTGTGAATTAAATAACTAAATTGTCTTGTGCCAAAGATCTCTCCATAATCAGCCACCACACACACTTTACTCAGCACCGCCTCGTCGTCTTCCTTCAGAATTGCTTGCCTTTACCTTTATCTGCAATAAGAGGAAATGCAACTAGTAAGCAAAAAGCTTAGTAAGTACTATCTAGCTCACAAAATCTCGAAATGTGCAAACATGCTTCTAGATCAAACTGAAAATCATATGAGATACTAATATGCTTGAAAGAAAACTAAGAACATGTATAACTCAAATCATGCATACTCAAACAATAATAAATCTCAACTTGCTTTTCTTGGCTCAACTTGAAACTTTAGCTATTCTTTAACTTTTTGAAAACTTTCTTAAACTTTAGAAACTTTGCTATAGCATATACTTGAAAATAATAATCACTTGGATCCACTGAAGACGTAAGTACCATCTCATATGCGCGTTCCCTAAAAGGTTGGGGTAGCGAGCCACCAATCCTAATAGAGCAGACCTTGGTCTACCAGGGCCAAGACCTTGGAATTGGACACCTGGATTTCTTTAACGACGCCCTTGGACGCCGGGTACTGGCCTTATAAAATAAAATAGCTTTTCTTTCTTTTCTTTCTTATCTGTAAATGCCTTGGCATTTTCTCGAGCACCTTGCGTGCTAAAATCCCTAAGTCTTGACTTTTGGGGATTTCTTAAGGCCTTGGCCTTTTCTTTTCTTATCTTTATCTTCTCTTTTCTTTTCTCATAACTTTTCTTAGCCCTAATCTCATATAGGGTGCTTAATCAACTTATACAAACATATAATGAACTAATATCACATGCCAAAAATCATAAACTAAAGAAACTATCTCTTTTAAAACTTTTTAAAGGAAATTCTCGCGGAAAAACTGCCTCTTACTGCAGGTGAGCAGTACTTACATTGATATCTTGGACTTACAACCAAGATTGACGTCTAGAGCTCGGGAGAAACTTGAGATCTCGGAGAATTCTTCGCGCCTACGCGTTCCTCTCGTCGCGGGGATTCCGAATATTGGAAGATCTCTTGGAGAAGAGCCTTGGCTGGCCCCCTAGAGCTTGGTGTTGTTTCGCCCAAGAGAGGAGAAGTCGGCGTGAGGGTTTGGAGAGGAGAGAAATAAAACTTCTCTCTTTAATTACCTATTTATACTTATGGGGGCGGATTAACCTAACTACACCTTAAATATATTTCTCTCCATCCTTTACTGTGCTTGATACCCTAGCCCAGCTGGTCGCGCTCGTTTCTGGTTCCGGGGTGGTCGCGGGTTCGAACCACCGGCTGCCCTTAAGTGGTTTTTCCCTTTTTTTTTCTTTCTCCCTTTTTTTTAAAATACCAAACGGACTCGAAAAATTTCATAAAAATATTCTAAAAATTCCTAAAAATATCTAGAATATTTCTAAACCATTTTTAAATAATTCTAAGGACTTTAAGAACTAAAAATGAGAATTTTGGGGCGTTACAGAAGGGTCATGGAGAGACTCTTCATTTACCTCCTTAATGGGTTATAAAGAGGGGGGTTTGGGAGTTACCTTCTCCTTCCATCACTTTGCATTTTCTTCCTCCTCCTTCCCTCATCCTAGCCGAACACCACAAGGAGGATTTTCCTTGGAAAAGCTTCACAAGAGGGTCTCATCTCCAAGATCTAAAGGCTTCCTAAGGTTTCAAGGGCTAGAGGTGACTTAAGGTCCAAGGAGTTCTTTTGATTCTCTATAATCAAGGTGAAAAATCAAGAAACACAAGGTAAGACTCCCTCACCTGTGGTATAATAGTTCTTTATGATTTAGCATGATTTATTGGTTGGTTTTTCAGACTTGATGTTGAAAGAAACAAAACCAAGCACCCTAGAGACCCTATGGGTTTCGGCCACTAGGTTTTAGGGTCCTTGATGGTGCTAAAAATCTTGATAATGATGTTTAATGTACTCTTATGATGTTTAGAGATTAAATATAATTTTTGAAAATTTTTGGGGTACCCTAGGGTTTCGGCCAACAACAAGACCCCATGGGTAGGTTTGGGCCTAAAACCTCAAGGATGTGTTTTAAGTATAATCATGATATAAGGGAGATGGAGGGTGTTTATGTGAATGTTTCACATGGCCTAGAGACCCTATAGGTTTCGGCCAAGTACCCTAATAGAGTGGAAAGTTAGGACTTATTTCAAGTAAGGGCCCCAATGGCCCTATGGTAAGGTATGGTTGGTGTTTAACAATCGATTTGGGGTTTTAATGGAAATTTTTCCATGCCCCCATGGCCTTGAAGTTTCGGCCAAGAGTAAGTCTAGGGTTAAAGGATTAGGGTTGGCCTTAAGTATGGAATCAAATGTTTCCTATGGCCTAGTATGTATATATGGGATGTTGTTTGGGATGTTATGTGAAGTTTCATGGACCTATGGTTCCTTGGGGCTTTCGGCCAAGGACCTAACCTAGGGTTAGGGTCGGGTTAAACCTACAAAGATGCTTGTGTATAGGTTACCAAGATGTATGTTTAAGTAAGATGGAAGAAGTTCTATGTTAACCAAACCCTTAGTTTGTATGTCATGAATTATATGTTAGGTCATAAATGTTTAGACATGTGCCATGATTTATGAATGATATGTATGTATGCTATGTCTTATGAATGATATGCCATGTTTTATGAATGATATGCATGTATGCCATGTCTTATGAATGATACGTATGTATGCCATGTTTTATGAATAATTTGTATGTATGTCATGCTTTATGAACGATGTGTACATATGCCATGTTTAAGAATGAAAATGAAGAATGAGGTTAAAGTTCATGCCTTTAAGGCATAAGGATGATGTTAAGTATGATGAATGAATGAATACGATATGAATGATGATGAATGAAAAAGCATGTGAAAGCATTTTATTTTATTTTATGGGCTTGTACCGGACCTAAGTAAGGTCCACGGTTCTGGACTACCGATGAAGCTGTCCACGGTTCCGGACTACCAATGAAGTTGTCCTTACGGTTCGGGACTACCGATGAAGCTGTCCTTACCCTAGTAGGTCGAGATTAGCTACCTCGTATTTACTTAGGGATGCGCGCATATGATGTATGAATGTGGTACAAGCCAGGGCCCAATGAATGTTATGATTATGTTAAAGTATTTAAAAGCATGTTTTAAAGGTTAAGCATCCTTATATATATATGCACAATTTCCACATGCATCCATCCATGTTATGCATTATATCTATGATAAGAATAGTATGCAAAGCCAGTTTATGCAAGGTATGTTTATGCAAATGATTTAATTATGTTTATGCTAAGTTAGGATGCCATGATCTTATTTATGTTCATGCTAGTTTAGGATGCCATGATTTAATTATGTTTATGCTAAGTTAGGATGCCATGATTTTATTTATGTTCATGCTAGTTTAGGATGCCATGATTTAATTATGTTTATGCTAAGTTAGGATGCCATGATTTTATTTATGTTCATGCTAGTTTAGGATGTCATGGTTTTTATTTATGTTAATGCTAGTTTAGGATGCCATGATTTTATTATGTTTATGCTATGTTAGGATGTCATGATTCTTATTTATGCCCATGCTAATTTTTGAAGCCATGATTTAATTAGATTTGTGCTAAGTTAGGACGCCATGACTTTATTTATGTTCATGCTAAGAATGTTTATGAGGTTATGTTTTTATGTTTATGTTTATGCCATGCTATGAATGTTTACGATGTTTATGTGTATGCCAAGTATTATGCCATGCTATGAATGTTTTTATGTTTATGTTTATGCCATGCTACGAATGTGATTAAGTTATGTTCATGCCATGGCAAATGTATGCTAAGTGAGCATAAGGCTTATGTTCTAAGTAAAGCACTAAGTATGTTGATGTTTCATGTGCTCATGATTAAGTAATGAATGGTTTTAGTGAGTAGGAAAGAGTCTTACTAAGCCTATGTGCTTATAGTCTTATTTTTCTTATACCGTAGATCACGCAAGGGGACAGTAAGGAAGCAGCAGGAGGGCAATAAAGCATGTGTGTGATAGTGACTTGGCCAAGAGACCATATGTTTGCTCGTCTTATGATAGAACTTTACCTTGTCTATTATGTGCTTGAATGTGACTCTATGACATGATGCTAAGAATGACATGACGCTAAGTATGACATAATGCTAAGTATGACATGATGCTAAGTAGGACATGATAAGATGCTAAGTATAAAGTTAATATGCCAGGTTCCCATGTTATGACATTAGGAATGGTAGTAAGTGCATGTAGGTGTAAGTTAAAGGTTTCCGCTGCATTATGATGTCTACATGCCCTAAGTATGTCAACGTAACGCCGCTTAATGAAAAAAAAAAGCGGGCGTTACAAAAACTCTCCCTCAAATTTTGGCGGTTGAATGTGCGAGCCGACCATTTTAATGATTGCTCTTCTTGGCGGTTAGTCCGTTGAAGGCGTCCTTGCGCTCTGATACCACTTGTTAGGATGATGGCTCGTCTAGAGTGGGGGTGAATAACTCTTTTCGGTTTTCTCTACAATATGATTAGCACAATACAAAATATAATAGAAAACAAAAGATTCAATGCTAACACAAAGGTTTTACTTGGTATCCACCCCGAAGGATGACTAATCCAAGGATCCGTATGAGTGCACCACCTCCACTATGAATGGTCTCCTTCAAGGTGGAGAAAACCTTTACAACGTTGCCTTCTTCCTCTTTACAAGATCACGATGAAAGCTAGAGGAAGAGTAGATCTATTGGGGCACTAGTAGCACTGCGATACAGTAGAGAACCATATCTCCCTCGTGCCCAAAAGTCCCCTTTATATAAGAGTAAAGAACAGCTTCAAAAGCTGTTCAGCCTTACACTAGTCGACTGCCCCTGGGGCAGTCGACTGGCCTAGCTTTAAATACCAGCCAACGGATATTTTTTGGGGTTGACCAGTCGACTGCTCCTGGAGTAGTCAACTGGTCCGGAGTGAAAATCATTCTGTAAGTTTTGGCAGTCGACTGCCCTCTGGCCAATCGACTGCCCAGCCTCTCCACTCACTTACATTCACTCCGAACACTCTCCTTCATGTGTGCCTTCAGGTATACTCCCTTGGCTTGCCCCTTGAAGTCTTCTTCCTCTGGCTATCATCCCTCGGATGCGCACACAAGCCTTCCCTTGGCTTGCCTCCATGCCACCCTTCACGCGTGCCCTTGAAGTCCACTTTCTGACTTGCCCTTGGAGTTCTCCTTCCTCGGCTCTCGTCCCTCGGATACGTTCTCCATGTGTGATTCTCCAAGTCCTGCAAACTTAATCACACATATCAAATACAACACAACACCCTAACCTCAAACATATTGGCACACACACATCAAAACCATGATCTTCCCGATCATTCTTGGGTCGATTGCCTCAACACTTCCTCCTCCCAGGGGTTGGTCAGGTCGATTTGCAAAGCTTTATGAGGCTTCGGGTTCTTGCGGGATTCAGACCTGAGTTCCCCGCTGTAGCATCGCCGGGACGCTAACTGATCTCCTTTGACCTCAGCCACTTGATCGCCCACCGGGAACTTAATCTTTTGGTGGTAGACTTAGACCACCGCCTGAAATATGCTGAGTGCTGGGTGCCCCAGAATTGAGTTGTAGGATGAGGGGGCGTCGACGATCAAGAAGGGAGTCCTCCTCGTCCTCTCCAACGTATCGCTTCCCAACGACAAGGATAGGGTGATCTGCCCTATCGGCTGTACCCGGTACCCAGTGAAGCTGAAGAGTGGAGTGGAGACCGAGTGCAGCTCGTCCTCATCAATCTACATCTGATCCAGGGCCGCCTTGTACAGGATGTTCACAGAACTACCTGTATCCACGAAGATCCACTTAACCTTATAATTTGCAATGCGTGCAAAAATTACCAGGGCGTCTTCATAGGGAGCTTCCACTTCTTCCAGGACTTCAGGGGCGAAGGAGATGGTAGGGTCGCGGGGCTGGCTATTGCTCGTCCTGATGACATAGTTCTCCAGCCGTCAAGTATGAGCCTTCCTTGCCCGGTTTGAATCTCCTCCGGTAGGACCTTCGAAAATTACCCCTACATGGCCCGAAGGAGGGCCTCGCACAGGGGCCTTGCCCTTCTTAGGATCCAGCTCAAGGGAGAGGGGTCCCTGAGGCGCCACCTCCCGATTTCTCCCCCTAGAACATGATCTGGATGGCGGCTGGGTTCCTTCCTCTCTTGATGGTCGTTGGCGAGGGGAAAGACTCCTTTGCGGGGACCTTTGGCGGTATCTCGCTTTCTTCCAGCGCTTCCGGGGCTTGTTATCTGCTTCCCCCACCGTCTTTTTCTTCAAAGCATGACACTCTTCAATGGAGTGCGTGGTGCTGCCATGGAAATCACAGTACCTCCTCGGTGGCTCTGGTTCTTGAGTGTCCACTGTTTCCACAAGCCTTTTCTTACCAGCCCAGTGATCTTTCCCCAACCGAGAGTCTTTTGTGCGGATAGGTGCTGGTGGTTCCCTTCTCTCCGACCGAACCGTGGTTGGTGCAACTATTCCGGATGGTTCTTTACGGTGGGTGTACTACACTTCCTCGACATTGACGTGCTTGACTGAGCGCCCTAGCAAGTCGTCGAAGCTAGTTGGTGGCTTCTTCACTAATGATCGGAAGAAGTCACCTTCGGAGAGGCCTTGCGTGAAGACGTAAATGACAATAATTATCCGTCACTTTTTCTGAACAGGAAATGGTAACGGTTAATGGAGTCGAGTTATCGGGCCTATACCCTTTTGGGGCTCTGCTCTCCCGAGAGGGTCTCGAGAGATTTCCTCTCCCAAAAGGGCTTCGAGAGCCTATCTTCCCGGAAAGGTCTCGGGCTCCTATCATCCCAAGTTGGTCTCGGGAAGTTGCCCTCCCGAGGAGGTCTCGGGAACTTACCTGCTTGAGAGGGTCTCAGGGGTATACCCTCCCGAGGGAGTCTCGGGAGTCTGCCGGCCCGAGGTGGTATCGGGAGTCTAGAAGAGTCGTTCAGACTTGGCGGACCTTGACACATAGCTTCTTTACTTTACATATCAATCATGAGATGTTTAACCTTATCAAATACGTTGCAGCTAAATTTCAAACTTTATATCCCTCATTGGATGGTCTAACTATGATATCTTGCCTGGGGCAGAGCTAATTTTAATCATAGTTGATATAAAATGGTGCAGTTTTAATCAAAACTGTTTTATTTTAGAAATATATCATTATAAAAGCACAAGTAATTAACTAAGGTACAACATATTGAAATAGTTTTAATCAAGTAACCCCACTTTCGAACGGATTTAATTAATTTTTTGATCAAAATTATTCTAAAATGGTGTAATTTTAATTAAAATTATTTTAAAGTGGTATAATTTTAATTAAAACTATTTCAAAATGGAGCATTAAGAAGTATTTCAAATATTAAATTATAAACAAGATATTATTTTAATAATTTTTTCATAAAATGAGCACTCATTTAATAATATAAATAATAATTATTCAGGTTCATATTTTTTATGGCAATTTACCAAAGGGCGCACCCAAGAATTGATATTTACGAAAAAGCATCCCATGGTTTCATTTTCATCAAAAGGCGCACTAATTTTAATGAACTTCCTCTTTTACCCCTCCTGCTATGTACTGCCTTTCTCTTTCTTTCTCAGCAATAAATTCCGAGACGTCTGCACGTGATGTTTCAGACTTTTATTTTAAAATAATATATTATGGAATCGACGCTAAACTAAAAAACGTAAGGTAAAATCGAAAAAATATTTCAGTTAAAAAATATCTCATTTAACTTATTTAAAAATATAAATAAATAATTTTTATATTTAGTTAATAAAAATTAATATATTAAATAATATTTAATAAATATATTAATGAAAAAAAATTGAAAAAAAAGAAAAAATTAAAAAAAAGAGCGTGGGCCTGAAGTATTTTATTTCAGGCCCACGCTGGGCCTGAAATAAAAATATTTCAGGTCCAGCGTGGGCCTAAAATTTTTTATTTCAGGCCTAGCGTGGGCCTGAAATTTTTTATTTCAGGCCTACATTGGGCTTGAAATCTTTTGATTTAGGCTGGACGTGGACTAAATTTTTTTTCCTATTTTAAAAATATATTAATATATAAAAAAATTATCAAAACACTTAATTTCAGATTCAAACGCAGGGTCTGAAGTCATCCTAGGAGGGTCTGAAATCAAATAACTTCATATCATATAAATAATTAATTTAATAAATAATAATTAAATATAAAAAAAATTTCAATACCCTTGGGGCCTGAAGTCATCAGACTTCAGGCCTAAGGTGGGCCTGAAGTCTGATGACTTCAGGCCCTCCATAATTAAATATAAAAAATATAAAAAAAATTTTATAAAAAGGTATAATATATAATTATATATTATTTATAATTTTTATAAAAAAGTATAATATATAATTACATAATAATAAAATGTTATTATAATGAAATCTAGATATGAGAGGTCTATCAGTGGGTTTTGGTCAAAATCCACTGATATTTCTAAACTACTCCTATTTCATTGGTGATATCTAATATATAGATGTTTGGATACCTAAAACATCATCTCCTACCTCTACCCTCTATATTCATATGGAGTTTTCAGAAATCCAGATATGATAGGTCCATCAGTGAGTTTTGGTCAAAACTCACTGATATTTCTAAACTACTCCTATTGCATTAGTGATATCTAATATATAGATGGTTGGACACCTAAAACATCATCTCCTACCTCTACCCTCTCTATTCATATGAAGTTTTCAGAAATCCAAATATGGGAGGTCCATCAGTGAGTTTTGATCAAAACTCACTGATATTTCTAAACTACTCCTATTTCATTGGTGATATCTAATATATAGATGTTTGGACACCTAAAACATCATCTCCTACCTCTACCCTCTCTATTCATATTGAGTTTTCAGAAATCCAGATATGGGAGGTCCATCAGTGAGTTTTGGTCAAAACTCACTGATATTTCTAAACTACTCCTATTTCATTGGTGATATCTAATATATAGATGTTTGGACACCTAAAACATCATCTCCTATCTCTACCCTCTCTATTCATATAGAGTATTCAGAAATCCAGATATGGGATGTCCATCAGTGGGTTTTAGTCAAAACTCACTGATGGACCAAAACCCACTGATATGGGAGGTCCATCAGTGAGTTTTGGTTAAAACTCACTTATGGACCTACCATATCTGGATTTCTAAAAACTCCAAATGAATAGAGAGGGTAGAGGTAGGAGATGATGTTTTAGGTGTCCAAACATCTATATATTAGATATCACCAATGAAATAGGAGTAGTTTAGAAATATCAGTGAGTTTTGATCAAAACTCACTGATGGACCTCCCATATCTGGATTTCTAAAAACTCTATATGAATAGAGAGGGTAGAGGTAGGAGATGATGTTTTAGGTGTCCAAACATCTATATATTAGATATCACCAATGAAATAGGAGTAGTTTAGAAATATCAGTGAGTTTTGACCAAAACTCACTGATGGACCTCCCATATCTGGATTTCTGAAAACTCCATATGAATAGAGAGGGTAGAGGTAGGAGATGATGTATTAGGTGTCCAAACATCTATATATTAGATATCACTAATGAAATATGAGTAGTTTAGAAATTATCTGGATTTCTGAAAACTCCATATGAATAGAGAGGGTAGAGGTAGGAGATGATGTTTTAGGTGTCCAACCATCTATATATTAGATATCACTAATGCAATAGGAGTAGTTTAAAAATATCAATGGGTTTTGACCAAAACTCACTGATGGGCCTATCATATCTGAATTTCTGAAAACTCCATATGAATAGAGAGGGTAGAGGTAGGAGATGATGTTTTAGGTGTCCAAACATCTATATATTAGATATCACCAATAAACTAGGAGTAGTTTAGAAATATCAGTGGTTTTGACCAAAACCCACTAATGGACCTCGCATATCTAGATTTCATTATAATAACATTTTATTATTATGTAATTATAGAATATACATTTTTATAAAAATTATAAATAATATATAATTATATATTATACTTTTTTATAAAATATTTTTTAAATATTTTTTTATATTTAATTATGGAGGGTCTGAAGTCATCAGACTTCATGTAGCGACCCGCCTTCTCTACCTTTGACGGACCGTTACTTTGTCTACTTGTTGACTCTAATGCACGACTAAAATGCGGAATTTTCTCTTTTTTTTTGTATTTGAATCTATCTAAGAATGATATTCTAACTTTAATAGTCATGCATGATACAATGGCACACTTCCTTTCTCTAAAATGCGTAAAGAAAATACTTATTGGAATATGAATGCAACTTTTCTAAGCATATTTAAAGCAATAAAACTTAATTCAAAAGGAGACTAACAACATCTTGGCACATGCATCAAATAACTCCTAAGCATTTCTACCTATCCAAACTCCACTTATCAGATTCTATTTCTAGAACTTCATAGAATGTAAATCTTACTTTTCTATCGAATTTACAAGCATTTTAAGCACAATTAGGACTTAGTCCAAAAGGGAATAATAAGCTCAAGAATAAGTCTAAAATTCAATGTATCAACATGCTAAACTACTCATGCCCTTGCTCATCTAGTGCATTCACAAAAGTATGCATACTAATTGAAATGACATGGAATCTTCATTCTACAAAATTGAGCATGTAAAACTATCCGAAGCATAAATGTTTAATAAACTCCATAACACAATAACTTGGAACTTGGAAACCTTAAACATTGCATTTTAAATAAGCTAGACTGTCTCGTCCCAAGGACCTCTCCAAGGTCAGCCACCACACACATGTCACTCAGCACCACCTCGTCGTCTTCCTTCAGAATTGCTTGCCTTTACCTTTATCTGCAGCAAGAGGAAATGCAACTAATAAGCATAAAGCTTAGCAAGTACTATCTAGCTCACAAAATCTCGAAATGTGCAAGCATGTTTTTTAAACAATGTGAAATCACATGAGATACTTTTATGCTTAAAAGAAACACTAAAACATGTATAACTCAAAACATGCATACTCAAGCATTAATAAGTCTTAACTCACTTTTTCTTGGCTTAACTTGAAACTTTAGCAATTCTTTAACTTTAAATCTTTCTTTAACTTTTAGAAAACTTCCTTAAACTTTAGAAAAACTTTGCTAAAGCATATACTTGAAAATAATAACTCACTTGGATCCACTTAAGACGTAAGTACCATCTTATGCGCGTTCCCTAAAAGGTTGGGGTAGCGAGCCGCCAATCCTAATAGAGCAGACCTTGGTCTACCAGGGCCAAGACCTTGGAATTGGACACCTGGATTTCTTTAACGACGCCCTTGGACGCCGGGTACTGGCCTTAGAAAATAAAATAGCTTTTCTCTTTTTTTTTTCTTATCTTTAAATGCCTTGGCATTTTATCAAACACCTTGTGTGCCCAAATCCCTAAGTCTTGACTTTTGGGGATTTCGTAAGGCCTTGGCCTTCTCTTTTCTTTTTCTTTATCTTTCTTTTCTTTTCTTATAGATTTCTTAGACCCTAAACTCACATAGGATACTCTATCAAATATATATAAGCATATAATGAACTAAGATCACATGCAAAATCTTAAACTAAAAGTAAATATCTCCTTTAAAACTTTTAAGGGAAAATTCTTGCGGAAAACCGCCTCTTACTGCAGGTGAGCAGTACTTACCTTGATTTCTTGGACTTACAACCGAAATTAGACGACTAGGGCTCGGGTGAAACTTGAGATCTCTACGAACCGTCCGCGCCTACGTGTTCTTCTCGTCGAGACGAGCGAAACGCCCCGACCCCCTTGAGATTCCCTTAGCCGGCGCCCCTTAGGAGAGGAGAGGAGGAAAGAAAACCTAGGTTCCCTTTTGTTTTCGCCGCCCCTCCCTCGCCCCCTTCTCGCATGCAGCCGAAAATTCTCCTCCAAGGGTTTCACGCGACTTAAGCGGGGTTTAAATACCTCTTCATGAAAAAACGTAACTACTCTATAAAATTATTTCTCTCCACCTTTTGTTGTGCTTGATACCCTAGCCCAGCCGGTCACTTGCGCGCCCTTAAGGGCTTGCTCCTCTTGTGGTCGCGAGTTCGAACCCCCCTACTACCCTTTAAAGTTTTTCTTTTTTTTAAAATACTAAACGGACTCAGAAAATTCCATAAAAATATTCTAAAAATTCCTAAAAATATCTAGAATATTTCTAAAACATTTTCAAATAGTTCTAAGGACTTTAAGGACTTAAAATGGAAATTTTGGGGCGTTACACTTCAGGCCCTCCTTAGGCTTAAAGTCTGATGACTTCAGGCCCCAAGGGTATTGAAATTTTTTTAATTTAAAAATATTTTTTATAATTAATTATTATTTATTAAATTAATTATTTATAGGATCTAAAGTTATTTGACTTCAGATCCTCCTTGGATGACTTCAGGCCCTGCGTTTGAATATGAAATTAAGTGTTTTGATACGTTTTTTTATATATTAATATATTTTTAAAATAGAAAAAAATTTGAGTTCACGTCGGGCCCGAATCAAAAGATTTCAGATAAAAAATTTCAGGCCCACGCTAGGCCTGAAATAAAAAATTTCAGGCCCACACTGAGCCTGAAATATTTTTATTTCAGGCCCAGCGTGGGCATGAAATCAATAGATTTCAGGCCCAAGCTCTTTTTTTAATTTTTTTTTCTTTTTTTAATTTTTTTTAGATTAATATATTTATTAAATATTATTTAATATATTAATTTCTATTAACTAAATATAAAAATTATTTATTTATATTTTTAAATAAGTTAGATGAGATATTTTTTAACTTAAATATTTTTTCGGCTTTACCTTACGTTTTTTAGTTTAGCGCCGATTCCATAATATATTATTTTAAAATAAAAATCTGAAACATCACATGCAGACTTCTCGGAATTTATTGCTGAGAGAGAAAGAGAAAGACAGTACATAACAGGAGGGGTAAAAGAGGAAGTTCACTAAAATTAGTGCGCCCTTTGGTAAAAATGAAACCATGATACGTCTTTTGATAAATATTAATTTTTGAATGTGTCCTTTGGTAAATTATCATATTTTTTTATGTGATAGAGCTAAGTCATTCAATTCGTTAGCACACTTCTACGCTTATATTTTGATTCCACTTGATGATTATTTTTTAAAGAAAGTATTCTTGATATCGCAAGCACCCTCGACTTTTTTATAATTTCAAATCATTTTTTAATTTAAAAAATAAAATAGTTAACTCAAATGACGCCCATCAAATTCGATTGACGTCGAGAAAATAACTCTACAATTGATTTAACTAGTCCACACTCATTTGGAACGGGGTAATACTGTTTATAAATTTCAGTTATATATTAAAGAATAAAAAGGATAATATTTTTTTATTTAGTTGGGTAAAAACTCAAAGCGTATAATTGGTTGATGTCTACTCGCTTAAATTCCACGGATGGTGACCGAGGAAGATATCGAAGCAGACGCAACAACGTCCACGAATTAATTAATTCATTTCCACGGGAGTATCTAATTCATTAAAGAGTACAGATTCATTATAAAGTAGGAATTAATTTTTGATGCACGTATATCTTCGGGATTTTTTTTAAGTTGACAGTCGATTATAAATTAATATTATAATTTAATTCACTTTACATAATCAGAAAATTAACTATGAAAAATATCTGAAAATTAAATATGAAGAATATTTAAGATAAATATAATCATCTTTTTACTGTAATAAATAATTAACTCATCCCATGACGTAGCTGAGTTGGTAGTATTAGTATTTTAGTTATTTATCTTCATCTCACCGTGGGGTCAATGATAAAAAACGTGAACATTATCATATTTTATATCAACCAATTAATAAGTCAATAAAGGACTAATAATTAATTTCCGAATTATGATATAATAATAGAGCGCTTACATAGGCTCCTAAATATCCACAATTTAATTTTTAATTATGATACATTATAAAATATTTTTTCCATGGGATAATAAATCTGAAATATTGAGCTACCTACTCAGTCTTTTAATATGCGTATTTTCAAATTTATTTTGATCATGAATAAATTGTTTTTATATATAAAATGGATATTTTCAAGATTAATATTCCGAAAGACTGCCGGTGCTAACTTAAAAAAACCAATGTTATACTTTATGAACAAAATAAAATAATAACAATATTAGAGTTAAATATACTATTGTGAACTTGGCGACACATAGTTTAGCCATGTATTATTACATCTTGTACATAAAAATAATCCGATAATTATGGTAGCTTGTTCCCGAAGAATATGCGGAGAAAAAAAAATATGATTAATGAGATTTTTTTTAAATTCGGACGATTGATTTTAGAAAAAAAAATAAATCGAGAAGTATTCGCGATGGACGATTTAGAAGTTAGCGTCCCAGGATTCACGCCCTATTTGAAAATTTTTTTTTTGTAAATACGTCGTAGTTGGGGATTGAATCGTGAATATTTGAGATAGCGATTAGTCATCCTATCGCTGTATCATAGTCCCCGAGACAACTATAAAATATATAAAGTGGTGTCTAGTGAGAAAGAGCACGCGCGCTTGGTTAATTAGTCAAATTAATCTCAACATAAAATTTCAAAAAAATCCTAATTATTACAATTATCAAAATAGTATCTCCTTTTTAAAAAAATTTAAAAGAGCACCTCATTATCTATATTTTATATTAAAATATCTTTCCAGTACTATTGTAGTGGATACAGAATAGAATATGTTAAAATACGGCTCAACTTAATTAAAAAATATTATACTTAAAATAATTTTTTGACAATTTAATAAAAATTTTAAAATTTGATCAAAATTATTTTAACAGCATCAACATCATTGTAAAAACTATTATAATAATTATTAAAAAATTTTACAACTCTACAATGACTATTTAATGGCTGTTATAATAATTTTAAAGTGAATTTGATCATGTTAAAATGATTTTGATTAAATATAAATTAAATATTTTATATTAAATAGTCATTGTAATATTTTATATTAAATTAATCAATAAATTTTATATAAAAGTACTTTGTATATATTTTTATCTAAATTAAAAAAATTTATTTATTTAATATATTTTAACAGCCGCTTACATGTTACAATAACTATGCAATAATTAGAATGAAAATATTTTTAAAATCAGAAATATGATAGAATTATTTTGATTATTTTAAAAAGATGTTATTTCATGAAAATATTAATTAATCGTCTTCTTTAATTTTTACCTTAATAAATTTATTAATGTAGAATGCTACAGGCCTACAATGGAGGCGGAACTTCCAGTTAGGACTGTTACGCCAATTTGACTTCCTCAGGGACCTTTGTAAAAAATCTCGTTACTCCCGTCCTTCCTTCTGACCAACCTGCGCATAATTTTGAATAACGATTAATTATGCGTTACCAGGGCACACCCACGCACCTGACTCCGAACCGCCCGCTTCATAACCAGTGGGCATTAGACAATTAGTCACGTCGAGAAGAGAGAAGCAGCTGCGTGCGGACAGCCCCATAGACGCGATCGTCGCCGTTAGGGAGAGAAGAGTCGTCGGCTCGTCGCCACGACTCGTTCTACACACCATGCCGCCCTCTTTTAAAAATACTTCCTCTCTCCTCCTCCTCCACTTCGATCTGGTCGCCTCCCCTCATCCTCCTCCTCCTCCTCCTCTGCGACCTTCTGCTCGTCGGAGACCTTGCGATGATGAGGGCTTGGCCGGTCTCTGCCACATCCCTTCTCCTCGTAGACGCAACCGCATTGCTCCTGCTCTTCCCCCTCGGTGGTTGCCAGAGCTTCGGGGAAGTTAACCCCCCTCCGTCTCTGACGTCGCCGTTATTGTCGCAGCTCAATGAGGACGTTAACAATGTCACCAGGAGCTTATTCCCACTCATCAACGATCGCTTCGGCTTCTGCATCAAGGATGCGTGCGATTCCTCTTTGGTCTTTTTCTTTTTTCTTTATTTTTGTTCACGAATGTTGATGTGGGTTTGGACTGTGGGCTTCAGGCAGTCGGATTGGGATCGGGCGTTCAATTACAGTACGGATATGAATTTTATGGTCGCCTGCGCGGCCACAACTCCCGGTACGCATGATGTTTTAGTTTTGACTAAACTGCTTTTGTTTACTACGATTAGGAATTGTAACGATTCTCGAGTGTCAGTTGTTACTGCGTACCCCAGGCTGTGTTATACTGCTTTTGGTTTGTCAGGTCAGTTTTGTTGTTGTTGTTGTTGGAATTTGAGGATGGATCTTGGTTCTATTACTGATTTTAGAAGATTAAAGCATTATTAATATGGCAGGCTGACGTAGTTTTAAACCATAACTGCTGTTTACCTTCTTTCATGAAGGAAAAAGAAAGTATAATAACAGCCGATTTAACTCCATGCTACTTCTAATTTTAGGAATTGAAAGCATCGTTGATATGGCTGGCTGGTGTAACTAAATACGATGACTGTTTGTATATGCTGTTAACACGTGTATTAATGTCTTCATATATTTCAAAGATCTGTAACAGGATGCTGCTTTAAATCATGCATAAGCTCTTAAACTTTATCAATCCTTATTGTTAGATTTAAGAGTATAATGAAAAATTGTGCCTAACTTTACTATTTTTGATTCATTTGGAGAAAACAGATATTGAAGGACGCTTATGCACAGCAGCTGAAGTTACATTTTACTTTAACAGTTTCATTGATAGTGGAGGAAGGACTAACTATATGAAACCCAATAAAAACTGCAACTCAAGTTCATGGGTTCCTGGATGTGAGCCAGGATGGGCTAGCAGTGTCCCTCCAGACGAGAAGGTTGACCTTCAAGAATCACAACAATTGCCTTCACGAAATGTTGACAGCAAACCATGTTGTCCAGGCTTTTACTGCCCTTATGGAATAACTTGCATGATACGTAAGTGTAGTTGCTTATTGTCCCCTCTTTTTTCTTTGGCATGCTCTCATCTCAATGTTTTGTTTTCTATTCTCCTTATTGAAGCATAAACATTGATTCACTAAGGCAATGTACCAAATGCTCATTTCGTTGTTTTTCCTTTCTATTCTCCTTATTTGAAGCATAAGCATTAATTCACTAAGATAATGCATCCAATACTGAAATGAATAATTTTGGGAATTAATCCCAAAATCATTTCAGAATATGGTCAATTAATTACATTTAAAGATCAGTTAACTCTCCTAGTAAACCACCTATAACCTCCCATATCGATTTACACCTTTGATGGAAAGGCGTAATAAAGGATTGTGATGTCTTTTGGTCCCTGCGCTTAACAATTCTTCCAAAAGAATACAGCATCATATTTTCATTCGTTAGGTGTAGAAGATTCACAATCATACGTTTGATTTTCTAAAGCAAAAGCAAAAGCAAAGACATCAATAATTAACTAGAGGTATATCTCAATTGATGTTGTGTATAATATTTTTGGACATGATATCAGAGCAATTTTTAGCCTCTAGCTTGATGTGTTTTTGTTGATTTTTGGATATAAAATTTTCCAGGAAACCATGTGGTAATTGGATCGAAGACTTCAAAGTTTATCTTGAAATTGAAGATACTTAAGAAACTTTTTTTTGAACTAATTTGGGGTTGAATAGATATATAATTTGGAATATGGAATGTGGAGACATTGATCATCTGTACCAATTATCTGCTAACAAAAAATTAAAGTTTGCAGACCTTAATATTGAAGCATTTGATGTCGTTTTGGATTTCTTAAATGGACTCATAATGTGTTTGTTTTTGAAACAAATCTAATTTAATACCTTGGCCCACCTTTCATTAGTTAATAATTTTTAGGCCTTCATAATGTACTAGTCTACATGTGATTTGAGCCATACTATTCTGGGCCTACTTTGGCATTTAGTATTTAAATAATAATAAGTTGATTGTTTAGTTATTATTTATGCAAGTGATGTTATGACATTTGTTACTATTTGTTTCTGTGTTCATGCAAAATGGCAATGCAGTAAATTAATTTGTAATTTCCATGAAGTAATATTGCTGAATGCCTAAAGTGACACAGGTATACAATTGTTGAAATTTATATGCATGTTGTTTTATGTCTTGTGATATATATGAATTTTTTGATTAGAGAGTAGCCATGACATCTTTAACTATGTAAAATTATATATAAAATATCTTGGTCACATTATAAAATAAAGACATTAATTTGTAGAATCATATGTAATATAGTAAGTTTTTTATCCTATAGGAATTTTTTATTGGGAAATGATTTGCATAGTGAAATTGAATGTCTCAGTGAAAATTGTGACTGTCAATCGGCGGCACGTCTGATGTCCAATCGTCGATCGGACACCACTAGCGGCCTCCAATCGCTGCCCCGAATCAAACTATACCTTGGGAGGATGATGAACTTGTTGGGATCGCCGACAATGGTGAATCGGTCGGGATCGACGGTGAATGATGCGAGATCGTAATTGCGGCGATCCCCAACGGATTCACCATGCCTCCTAGGGTATAGTTTGGTTCGGGGCGGTGGCCAGAGGCCGCCAACGGTGTCCGATCGACGATTGGACGTCGGATGTGCTGCCGATTGACAGTCAAAATTTTCACTAAGACATTCACTTTCACTGTGCGTATCATTACTCTTTTTTATTATATCTATATGATTAATTTGGATGAAATGTCAAATCGTTCTTCGTAATTTAACCAAAGGAATTAAAAATTAGAATATAATTTGGTAGGATTATCATTAAGTTGTATGAGTCTACTTGGTGATAAGTATAAAGTATAGAGGGAGAGGATTCTCCTTCATTTAGGGTGGCTAGATATTAATTATGCTATAAGATATATTAACCACTTGCTGTTACTGATATCAACATTCTCTATGAGGCTGATCTTTATGAAAAATAGGAGTGATCTAGTTGCCTTAGCGTGTTGTTCATAATGATTAAGATCTCTAATGATATTTGTGGTTCTACTAGTATTTGTGGTTCAATTGATCAGTATGACAATGTTAGGACTTTGTTGAAGGCTATTGATGAAAAATTTGAGTCTTCAAACAAAGCATTGGCTCATACCCTAACCATAAAATTCTTATTTCATGAAGCTTATCATTATGTAAATGAGGGATATTGCAACTCAGTTAAAGAAGCTCCAGGTTAAGATGCAGAGTTTGTACATTACATTCTTAATATTCTTCTATATCAATGGGACCCTTTAAGATCTTCTACAACACACAAAGATGAATGGTTAATCAATGAACTTACAGCCATATGCGTTCACAAGGAGGGACAATTGACATTGGAAGTGAGAGAGAATGTACATCTGAACACTCAAGGAAAGAACAAAATTCAAGTCAAATATAAGGAACAAGGCAAAATTCCTATTCGACCTGAATTAAGAAAGAATCCAAGAGTTTTTTTTCCTTGTAAAAAGAAAGGGCACACAAAGAAGAAGGATTATCAAAAATTCCAGAATTGGTTTTAGAAGAAAGCTAATCTCATCCCGTTTGTTTGTTGCCATAACCATTACTTCAATTTTTTTTTTAAAAATATGACATGGATGGTCAAATCATTCAAGTAGTACCACTGCTCTAATATTTGAGAATGTAAATATCTATACTTATGTCACTAATACTAATATTTTTCTTGATGAAGCCTGTCCATTGGGTGCATATTGCCCACTAGCCACCTTCAATGTAACTACAGGTCTTTGTGATCCGTAAGTTGATTGTGTTTTCCTTTATTCCTTTACTGATCTTCATTTTTTATGGTGAAATGGAATATTATATAGTTTATTTTTGTGCAGATACCAATACCAGCTCCCCTCTGGGGAAACAGATCATAGTTGTGGTGGCGCAGACATCTGGGCTGATGTTGATCATAGTAGTGATCTATTCTGCCCAGCAGGTTACTTCTGTCCAAGCACTGTATTGAAAACCAACTGTAGCAGTGGGTATTTTTCATATCCTTCATGCACAATGTTTTTTATTTGCACTGTTATCATATTGTGCAGTATACGTAATAGGTATTGATGTTCAATGATCTTCTAATGAAGGACTAAAATATTGTTTCGTACTGCAGTTTTGACCTTTGAAGGGAACCGTTAGTTTCAGTGGCATGTCATGTCATGTCAGTACTCAGCACCATTCTAAGCATTCTAAGATCAACTTAAATGGGTTTTAATTCTATAATTACCATCTAGTTAGTTTGTTTAGCTCCAAAGATAACCCTATTCCAATATTAACATAAATATAACAAGTATCTTTGTTAACCATTGAGAATTGGTTTGAACTGAGACAATTCAAACTAGAATAGGTATACACATAGAATATAGATATGAGTTGGTCCTGATCTGAACCAATTTAACTAGAATAGGTGTAAGTATAGAATAGATACACCCCAGGTTCGAGGACTCTAGCATTACTCCACTTTTCTGTAGTTGGTGCTTCATTTGATGCATCTGCTCTTCCCTTCCCCTCTCTTCATAGTGTCTCACCTTCTATGAGTCATGGGAAGATAATATTATTATTTGTGTGTCACTATCCGTTGGTGCTTCTTCTCTTTGCCTCCCCTTTTTTATAGTTTTATCTTCAACTCATACTAGCATGCAGAATCGAAGGATGAGATATGAGAAGGGAATATTTTTGTCTCAGACAATTTCTGGTAGTACTAGCAGAGACAAGCGTGTTCCGTTGGTACCATTGAAATTGTATCAGTATGAGTAACACAATTACATTTACTCATAATGACATAGTATCAGTATCAGTCTCCAACCAGAATGATAGGTTTTAATCATGATGGCCAATACACAGATTGTACTTTTGTATAAATGACTTTCCACCGTGTTTAAGAAGAAACTCGCTGTGCTTATGTTTTGCCTCACTCCAGCATTCTGTATCGAGCTTTTTTGTTTAATAATTGGAGGAAAAGTGATTTGTATCAGTTGTAAAAATCTTGCATATTAGTAAATTAGAGTGAATTTTGACTCATATCCTCTGTGTAAAAAAAGTAAGAAGATAACAGAGAATAGTCCTGAATTCCTGTTTGTCTTTTGTTCACCTAGTTTTTTAAATCTGCCTTAGTTCTTGCTATTTCGTTACAACTGATTTGTGTATGCATTTTTCAGGCACTATTGCCGTATGGGGTCTACCTATGAAACAAGTAAATATCAAATTGTTGCTGTTCAATTTTCACTCGTTTCTAAAAAATAACTGATATCTGTACTGCATTACTTGATATGCATATTTTCAATTTTACCAATATTATATAGGCCATGTTCCTGAAAGTTGTTGATGGATAGCAATCTTAACTTATTTTCCAAGTGTAATTTAACAAACTATAGCATTTGTTTTCTGAGCATCTGCTGTTAACCTAAGGAAGATTGCCACGCCCCCAGAGGCACATGCTTCCTCGAAAATCGGGCAGCATCTCCCCTGTACGGCGGACAATATGGGACAATAATACATAATATCTCCACCAATATAGCTCAGCCATAAGCGGCTGACATCACAACAATAAGTATAAGGCACATCCACGCAGTTTATATCGAAACAAAATAATAATGGATGGCTCAGCCACCTTAAACATAGAAGAAAATCACAACCAACGAGAACTCAAAAGTCTCTGTAATAATAATAACAAAACCAGTCCGATAACTGTTAAACAAATGAAATGCGAAAAACTAACACAATACCGAAATATAAACCGCTAAACCAAACCGACATGGTGGGATTGAGGGACTAGCAACTGGATCATCTCCTGGCTCCAAGCAAAACATCTACCTGCTACCTGAAACAAAAATAGGTGGTAGCGGTGGTGAGTCCGGGCGGATTCTGCGGGTATATGAGTAGACAATAAGCATGGCATAATAAGGATAACGGTGTAGAGAAATCAACAGTGTACAGTCCATAAGAATTATAAGATTTACCTAATCACGCATAACCAATATAATACGACATGGTAAAAAAAAACGAATAACAACTAAATAGGTGTAAAACGACGCAATAACAATAAAGCCAAGATATACATGCATGTCAATCATGTGCAACAACCATAGCTCATATAAATGCAACAATCACAAGAAAATGCATAAACGAAATACGTATGCACATGATGCAATGACATGTGTCACCCCTGACGCCAGTCAAGCCGCCAACACATCCCATCTGTGTGACCGAGTGGGTAGGGCTGTGACAACTGTACGCACTCCAACAACAAATACCACATAAGGCGTGGTTGAGTGGACAGGATGCTGGGGAGTCTACACTCCAAACCCCGATACATAGGGGGAGCTATACAACTACAATATCCCTCTAAAAACAACGGTGAGGGTGAGCCACCAACAGCTCATCCCTCTAAAAACAACGGTGAGGGTGTCACTGTTTGGCATAACAGGACAGGTGCTCGCACTCTAATATCTACCACGACAACAAGTGGTTGAGTGACTCGAGCAACAATATGACTAATGACGGCTTAACCAAATGTAAGCCAACAGTCGTTAATATGCAACGTGCAAGTATGGTGCATGCTATACGATGCACGAACAACCGGAGAAACAACGATGCAATAAAATCCAACGAGTATACGATGCATCAATACAACCAACCAGAAATCGCAAACCAACGATTATGTACCTACACTAATAGGTAGGATATTTCTAATGCCAAATAAACCTAATTGTGTATAATGGACTTCTAAATACTCGCGTACAAGCGGTACTTTACAGAACAGAAAACCAACAGAGGACTGTACAGAAACGAATTTGGAATACTCGAAGATCAACGAAGAGTAAGTCTCAACGGCGATGTTTAAATAACAAACGACAAAGAACAAGGTCAAACAACCTATCAGACATAATATAGCCATGCTTTTAAGGTAAAGAAAACTACTCGAGTACAAAGGAGAAGTATCCGCCTTTTAATTGTAGAAGTCCGTAAACGAGAACCGTCCACGATCGATGACGTGAGTCCCAGGTCAAGGTCCTGTACCAAGGACATAGTTTAGCTATTTATAACATCATTAAATAGCTAATTAACCAATAGAAATGATTAGAGGAGCTAACCCTAATTTAGCCAATAAGGTCATACTGATCATATCACCCTTTACACCACAGCTAAATCATATTATATATATCATTATAGTACTAACACTAGCACAGCAATTACACTATAAATTAACTGCTCAGTGAACGCACAATACACAACAACTATTATAGCCTGAATATGTAGTTACCAAAACTGTAATGCTTACGCATAAAACTCACTTCAATAAAGTATATAAATTTAAACTGTTCTCCTTAAACTGATTGAGAGCACTAATTAATTCACCCAAATGATTCAACACTTCATTCACTACTTAACCCCTTATGACTGAATCTAACTCAATCAACCTCTTACATGCTTCGATTATCCAATCCAATCATGGATTAACAAACAAACTCATGAATTCAACTAATCAACAATCAACCATTCTATCTTCTTTTATCACTTTGGGTAACTAGGCATCATAAATGAACTATCCTAAATAAACTTAATCTGATCCCGTATTCATGCAGTGAGGCTACCCCTATTATTGAAGATTTCTACCATGAAAATCAATTCAGCCATCAGTGTATTATTCTCAACAGCAATTCCTAGATGGTTGTAAGAATGGTAAGAAGAGATAATCAATCGTTATTCACCTCCACTAAACAAGATCTCTATAATCTTCTCCTTACCAAGTTCGACAATGGTTCGTGCGAGGGCGGCAGTGCGATCAGGCTGGCGCCGGAGAAAAATGGAAGAAGAAGAGGAAGGGAGTCGGAGGGCGGCAGCGCTCGCTTGCTGGGAGAGGCGACGGCGTGGGGAGGGCTAGGGCTCCTCGCGAGGGCGACGGTGGTAGGTGGTCGCGAGGAAGAAAGGCTAGGGTTCAGCGGCTTCGGTTCGCTGCTGCGTCGGCGTCAGGGAGGAGTCGGGAAACGGCGCAGAGGGAATAAGGAGAGGAAGTTAGGGCACGGGGGAAAAAGAACAGACCGGATCCTCTGTACCGGGGAGACCCCTGTACCCGTGTACCAACTCGCCGGTGATCGCCGGCGAGTCGTCCAATCGACGATCGGACACCGCCAATAATTTTTGATCGTCGTTCCGAATAAGATGATATCCTCGGAGCACGGTGAACCCGTCGAAATCGTCGCATCAGACGTCTCGTCGGATTCGACGGTGAATACGGTACCATCACAGATGCGACGATTTCGACGGGTTCACCGTCCTCCGAGGATATCATCTTATTCGGAACGACGATAAAAAATTATTGGCGGTGTCCGATCGTCAATCGGACGACTCGCCGGCGATCGCCGGCGAGTTGGTACACGGGTACAGGGGTCTCCCCGGTACAGAGGATCCGGTCTGGAAAAAGAAATGGTTTGGGGGTTTTTAATAGTTTTTTTGGCATTTTTGCAAAAAGGCCCTCCAAGCGGAAATTACAACTAAGCCCTTTAAAATTTTAGTTTCCAACAAAGATATTTCACTAAGTCGAAGTATCAGTATAAAATTAAAGTTAATATTCCTTTTCTAGAGAGACAAAATTGGATCTTTGGATGTCATATTATATAATCAAGAAAATCAATCTAAAGCTTGACTAGTTAGTATACTCAAACATAAATAAGATTTGAAGTTAGAACCATGCTACCGTGGAGATAATCAATTGTTAGAGGTGAGATATATTTCTCTGTTACAATTGTTACAATATATCAAAGCACCTAGATGCTGTAGAAGTATAGTAATAAGCCAAAGAACAAAAAAAAAATAAAAGAAGAAAGTTACAAGAACAATGAAGAAAGCAAGACCAGACAAGAAACAGATTTTATGTGGTTTGACAATCTTACCTACATACACGACCTCAACGAGAGATTCTTATTATTTTTTAGTCAAAATCACATCACAATGTCACTACAATATGATGCATCACCAAATGGTTTTTACTTATGCTCTCAAAGATCAATCTGGATATACACAATACAGCATCACTTAATTGCTGAATCTTAAAGTCACATGCCGTATATGACTTTTTTAGCTTCTAGAATGTTGAGGTTGGGACCAAGGTTTTAAATTTCGACCCGTGCCGATGTTTCGGTCCCAGACCGGAACGATACGGTTTCGGTATCGTATCGTTTCGTGCCGATATGGTTTCGGTATTTTTTATTTATATATAATAATTATTAGATAAATATATATTTATTGTATATAATTTAAAAATAAGTTGTATGTTGATTTGATATAAGTTTTCAATTATTGAACAACTTAAAAATTAAATATATAAAACTATAAAAGACAACTTCATTCAAGTAATCTTCTACAACACATTTTTATCAAGTAAAACTTGGAACAATAATATTAATTATTTAAATAATATATATCTAAAATGATAAAAATATTAAAATATTAATTAAATATAAAATAATAAATATAATAAATAATTATCAGATTATAAAATGATTTTTTTGAAATTTTTTAGATTTTATTTAGGTTTTTTAATTTTTTTAAGAATTTTTAAATAATATTTAAAATAGAAAAATAAATTCAGAAAATTCCTTAATTAAATTTATTTAATTTTTTGAATTTAAAAAGGAAATGCTGGGTTTAAATAAATACTTTTATTTATTTATTTTTTAAATCTCATTTACGGGAGAAAATTGGGAATTTTTTCCCGATTTCCGCCGCCGAGTCGAACGGGCTGCGCCATGGAGATCCGCCGGAGCCGCCCGTCCAACGGCTCCAGCAGCCTCCGGCGACGATTCCGGCGACGCCGAAGGCTTTCGACGACGTCGCCGGAGACCCGCAGTGTCTCCGACCCGCGGATCTATCCCCCGAAGATGGAGGAGCCGCGCGTCTAGCTCCACTACCGTCCGGCGAGGCTTCCGGCGACGCCGGAGGTTTCCGGCGACCGCTCCGGCGACGCCGGGGAGTCCCGCAATGCCTCCGGTGAAGCTGCGGAGATCGTTTGATCATACCTGTCGCCGCCGCCGCCGCCGCTTGGAGGTCGCTTCGCTGTTGTCTCTGGAGCTTCGCTTCGCTGCTGTCTTCGCCGCTGTCGCCGCGTGACGCAGACGCTCGCGTCGAAACGCATGGCCTCCTCGAGCCGGTTTCGGCGCGCGGGCGGAACGAAACAATTTCGTCCGAAACCAATCGGCACCCAAAACCTTGGTTGGGACCACGAGATTAGTTCTGCATAACTCAGGTCAACTACCATCTTGTAGGATTGGCTAATCACCCTAGCTGACTCTATTGAACACCTAGCAGGGTTTTTAAGGCACCAAATTTGACCACACTGAAGCAAAAGTTTCCCAATGCACGTCATTCCAATTCTTTTTTTTTTATCAGACGTCAAGTGCATGTGGAAATTTTATTTTACTATATCTCTATGTTCTGATGCTTCTTTATTTCTGTGCATGATAATGCAACATGCTTCTACAAATATGCTTTTATGCATATAATTATATGGATTTGATGCCATTTCTTGAACAAAGTTAGCTAACAGCTTTATTGTAGGTTGCTTCAAGTCTAGCTCATGCGATGCAAATTCCGATAATCAAAATATCACAATTTTTGGTGCTTTAGTGATGGTATGCTGTTTATTAGGCAAGCATGTGATTTGGTTATATTCTTGTCTTCATGTTTGACCTTTAAACCTGTCTCTATCAACAGTGTGATGATATGACTAACTCTAAAGCCTTTTGTCTCATTCTCCATTTGAAAATAGCTTTGATAATACTTATATTCATTTCTCGACTACGACTATTTGGGCTGACCCTTTACATTCTAAATGACCCAATGCAAGCGATTCCTTGAGTGTACTTGCGGCTATATATTGTGTATTAATTTTGTTTTCATAATCAATGGTGCCTGCAAGACTTTATTGACTATTTTTCATTTTACAAGAAGATTAAGTCACTGAACATTGTTGATAATATACTATTACCATATGTCGATAGGTACGCAATAGAAAACTCATGATATTTTCCCATTTGTTAGCAATACAATAGACACAATAAAGCATTATAAATTAGGAGTAAATTAATTGTCTTGTTTTGGAATGCATTGCAATGAGTTAGGTTATTCCATCAGAATAGTTGTCTTGTTTTGGATTGCACTGGAACGAGTTAGGTTATTGCAACAGAAATGGATCAGTATAAAATTAGATCAGTTAAGCAAAAAGGCGTATTGCACATTATCCATTTTATCCTAATGTTCCATTATTGTCTGATTTATTGCTTTATTTCATTTTGTTGCTTATGAAACCTGGAGTGTGCATTACAAAGTGGATTCTTATATTGTACTATTCTGACCAGTTAGCAGTTTACTTTTATTGAATAGAATCTGACATACTTCATCTAGATACATATGTGATGCTGAATAGATTAGCTATTATCCTGTGGGCTGCATTGATTTAGGAGAATACCAGGAAATAAAGAAATAAACAGCGTGACCAAAAATATTATTCATTCAAAAACTCCTTAACATCAACTAAGCAAAGATTTAAGTAGACCCAAAACACTGGGATGCAAAAGAAAGGAAAAAAATTTTAATAGACAGAAAAAATTCATATAGAAAGGAAAAAATCTTAGCAGACTCAAAATCCTTAAATCTCTAAAGGAATTCAAAATCTCAAAATGCAAAATATGAAAATAATTCTAGAAGAAAGATAAAATCTTCATATCCTCTTGCATCAGTCATCTCGGATTGAAAAAATACTGGTCCTCTAGTTAGAATAGTGTAAGGCAAAGAACGTAATATTATTCCGTGTCAGGCAGCACAGACGGTTTTTATCGTTACGCCAGTATACCAAAACCGACACACGAAACTTCGTGGTTTCGTGTGTCTTGGCGTGCATCACGCGGCGACAGAGGGAATCGCGTATGGGTTTACAGACGATCATCAACAGTAGTTGGTGTCGCAAGCACCGCCAGAGATGTCGCGAGATGCCACTAGCGCTGCTAGAAGCGTCGCCAAAGGCCTCCGGAGTCGTGCGTCCGTCACGCTTCCGCTAGGGCTCGTGAGATAGAAATGAAAATTAAATTAAATGATTTAATTAAATCAAATATTTTCTCATTTAATTGTGATATTCGAATAGGATTTTATAAACCCTAATTAAATTACCCCAATAAAATATATGAAAATATATTTAAAATTAAATTATTAATTAATATTCTGAAATTTATTTTTACTATTTTAAATATTATTTAAAAATTCTAAACAAATAAAAAATCTAATAAATTTCTAATAAATCAAATTTATATTCTGATATTTTTTTTATTTTTTACTATTTTATTATTTAATTGATATTCTAATATTTTTTATCATTTTAAATAAATTATTTAAATTAATAATTAATTAAATGAATAAATAATTGATTTATATAATTATATATATAAAGTTGTATTTTGTGTCAATTTATATTTAAAGAAAACTATAATTAATTATTTTTTCTAATAATATTAAGTTGTTCAATAATTGAGAACTTATATAAAATCAATATACAACTTATTGTTAAATTATACATAATAAATATATTTATCTAATAATTACTATATATAAATAAAAAAATACTGAAATTGTGTCGGCATGGTACGATACGATACCGAAACCATATCGTTTCGGTCTAGGATTGAAATCTCGACATTGGTCGAGATTTTAAATCTTGGTGTCAGGTGGTAGCCCAGGAGGAAGAACCTCTGACGTTAACTCGGTAAAATCTTCAAACGCTACATCTGAGTCGCAATCTTGAATACTGACGTATCAGACGAGAGGACATCTCTTTCCAATTGTCCAGAGAAGCTAAATGCATCACCAGAAACTTTAGTAAAGCATGAAGCCTTTCTTCATGCATGTCTTCTATCAAAATTGGTGCATCCTATGTTTACGGAGCATGCATCTTTTGACACGAGCACAACATCATTGAACCGACTAGGGGTGTCAAAAATGAACCCAACCCCATGACCCAATCCGAATCGAACCAAAAAAATCAAGTTCGGGTTGGAAATTTTCGGGTTTGAGTTAGGTTCGGGTCAGGATCAGGTTGGAGGGTTTCGGGTTGAAAATTTTTAGGTCGGGTTCGGATCAGGTTGTTGGGGTTGACCCGAATTTAAGGTTTAGTGGGTTTTTTTAGGTTAAATCAAACTTAATTTTGAAAATTAAGATGTTTTTATATATATTAATATCAATATTAGTATGATAATGATGGAGTATTGAGATAAAAGTAAGAAATTATAGGGAAAATAGCCAAAAAAAATTGTTTTGAATCGGTTTTTTCGCGTTATTATGGTCGGGTTTGGGTTTTTAGGAGTTTCGGGTTGAATTCGGATTCAGGTTGGGAGTTTAAAAAAAAAAATTCCAACCCGACCCAAATCCGAGCCGACCCACCCTAATTGACACTCCTAGACCCGACAATACTAGATTTATTGTTTGTGAATTAGAATACTCGTCCGTATTAGTGTGTTTTTAAGAACCCGTGGAAGATAATTCTGAATCTTGATGCCGAAAAATTCTAGGGTGACTGTCATTTTTGTCTCTGACCGAATTGGATGCATAAGCTGCAGCATTTACCTTTTTCTCATAAATCTAGTTCTCATTTTCAACATATTGCAAGCCTCTGATGTATAAGACAAGTAGATAAGTCAATGCTGGAATCCCTTGGGCAAACTTGACAAGGGTTGTGACTCATCCCACATCAGGGAATTTCACGAACAAATCCAATCCAGAGGGATGTTGTAGCACGTATGTTACAACCACTAAACCAAAGTCAGCGTTGTACTTGAGATTTTGGTGGCCTGAGTCGAGCTTTAAAAAAAAGGTTCCCATTACAGGTTTGTACTGTTATTTTAGTTAAAAAATGATCCACACTTTAAAATATAATCATCCTTTCGACACGTGCAATCAAATTTTTTTAGCAAATCTACAAAATATACAATAAAATAAAGAGTTAATAACATGAATATTTCGAAATGGAAAATGATATGCTCAGTGAAAAATCTTAATGAAAAGCTCAGTGAATGACGTGACACTTTACATGCAGCGATCCCCGACGGGTTCACCGTGCCCCCTAGGGTATAGTTTGATTCGGGACGGCGGCCGGAGGCCGACGATGGTATCCGAGCGATAATCGGACGTGTGCATGCAAAGTGTCACGTTATTCACTGAGCATTTCATTGAGTTTTTTCACTGAGTGTATCAGAGCTTTTTCGAAATATAAAAACAATTAAATATTACCAATAATACAATAAGTCTTGCTTCGATTTTAGCTAAAAAAATATAATATATATTATTGACGTTTTTAGCCCGCCTATAACAAAGTAAAATATAAAGTTAAATAACACTTAATATCGTAAAATACAATCAAATAAAAACAGATAAATATTATCAATAATCATTTAAACATATCTTTTTATTTTGTCTTAAAAAATATCAATTATGCTTGTATATGTTGGATCGGGTTGGACCGGCTAGAGGGGGGTGAATAGACGGAAAAAATTTTTTATAAAAGTGGAGGCTCTCGTCTTTAAAAAAGAAACTTGGTTGCAACTGAGAACGTTGCTTCCAAGACAGTGGACGCTCAATAAAAATCTCCTTGTGGCGGAGAAGCCTTACAAAAATAGCACGCTAGACTTTTAGAGTGTTTACAAGAAATGAATTAATTGAATGAATTAAAAGGTTGAAACTCTAAGCCTATTTATAGCCTAAGAGAATAAATCTGGATTGTTGATTGTTGAGGAATTTTCTCTTGGCCGTTGATCCATGGATGTAATCTGGATGGCTGATCTTGGATGGGATTAAACTGCATCCATTGGATCTGATTAAAGGATAAAGTTATCCTTTAAGAGATAACTTTGTTTTCTGCTCGCAACAGATAAATAACTTTATCATTTGCTCGCAACAACTTTAATCATATCTTTTCTTTATCCCAGTCGGTAAGATTGGTGATATATGTAGGCGAGGTTGCTGGTTCGAATCTTCACAGCAACAAATAAAATTCTTTTTGTTTCAGGTGCTTGGTTTGACTTAGTCAAACTGACCAGTCTTTTGGTTCATCTTCTGGGTGATTTCCGGCCAACCGGAGTTAGGCTCACCCGAACCCGACTCCGGCCTTTCACCCCTCGAGCGTCCTTCCTCCCGGCTTCTCGTCCCTCGGACACTGCGCACGTCCTTCTCGCTCCACCGGCGTACTCTTCCGCAGCTTCCGCGTCCCTCGGATTGTACCAAGCCCGTCGGCTCACTTCCCCGCACAATCCTTCTCGTCCGTTACGTCTTACGCTCGACTTCCTCCGTAACTAAGCTCCTGTACACTTAGCAGAGGGATTAAACATACCAGGACCTAACTTAAATCGGTTGATCACATCAAAATCAACCAGGGGTACTTACAATCTCCCCCTTTTTGATGTGTATCAATCCGAGTTAAATTAGGGTAATCAAAATAAAAAAAACATACATAATAATGTAAACGGTTTAAGTTAAAAAAAAACTTAAATTTCAAATAAATTAAAATTCTACCCCTTAACTTAGTACTATTCCTCCCCCTTTGATCACATCAAAAAATTGGGAAATATAAGTAGGGAAGAAAATTTTTTGAGTGCGATAAAAAATTTTCTAAGTGAAAAAAAACGTGTTGACACAGATTTTTCAAATTTAAAATGGCATATTTTTTTCAATGTTAATTCCATTTTTTTGTAAAAAAAAGATTTAAAAAAATCTAATTTTTTTTTTGATAAAATCCACAGTTGATAAGGAGATCCAAAAAAAATCGAATCTGGTCAAAATCTTTTTCTATCGAATTTTGAAAATTAAAAAAAATCATATTTCAATAAAAAAAATCTAAATATTTTTTGTTAACGTCGAAGATGAAGATATGAGTTTGGACAAAAATTTTGAGTTTTAAATTCGTTCGTCAAGTCCAAAAATGACAAACCAACACATAAGAGTTCTTGAACAATAAAATTTAAAAAATTGGAAACAATACTCGAAAAATTTGAAAAAAAATTGTAATGAGTCTTTCCTCTAGGAAAAATTTGAAGAAAACTCCCCAACATCA